>PVKV010025138.1:0-30171 GCA_004027835.1 Alouatta palliata
AAGAACATGCAAGATTGTTACATAGGTACACACATGGCAGTGTGATTTGCTGCCTTCCTCCCCATCATCTGTATCTGTTATTTCTCCCCATGCTATCCCTCCCCAACTCCCCACCCCCCGCTGTCCCTCCCCTTTTTCCCCCCAACAGACCCCAGTGTGATATGCTCCCCTCCCTGTGTCCATGTGTTCTCATTGTTCAGCTCGTACTTGAGGGACTGGCTACCTGAATCACCTAGCTCTGGGGCGGAATGGTTATTTGCATTTGGGAGTTCCTTGAGACCACATAGAATGAAGAGGTGGGTTTAAATGGATGTGTGAACATTTTTAGTGGCTACTATTTCTGGCTCAGTGCAGAGTATGAAGGCCATAACAGCTAGCTCTGTTTCTCCTTGGCAGGGGTTTGACTCCACAACTAATGTCGTTTGGATATATACCTAGTAATGGAGTTGCGAGTCAAATGGAATTTCTATTTCTAGGTCCTTGAGGAATAGCCACATTGTCTTCCACAATGGTTGAACTAATTTACACTCCCACCAACAGTGTAAAAGTGGTCCTATTTCTCCACATCCTCTCCAGCATCTGTTGTCTCCAGAGTTTTTATTGATTGCCATTCTAACTGGCATGAGATGGTATCTCAATGTGGATTTGACTTGCATTTCTGTAATGAGCAGTGATATTGAGTATTTTTTCATATGTTTGTTGGCTTCATATATGTCTTCTTTTGAAAAGTGTCTGTTGATGTCCTTTGCCCACTTTAATTTTTTTTTTTCTTGTAAATCTGTTTTAGTTGTTTGTAGATTCTGGATATTAGCCCTTTGTCAGACGAGCAGATTGCAAAAAGTTTTTTCCCATTCTGTTGTTTAGTGGTTCACTCTAATGATTGTTTCTTTTGCTGTGCAGAAGCTCTAGAGTTTAATTAGATCCCATTTGTCTATTTTGGCTTTTGTTGCCAATGCTTTTGGTGTTTTAGTCTTGAAGTCCTTGCCTATGGCTATGTCCTGAATGGTTTTGCCTAGGTTTTCTTCTAAGGTTTTTATGGTGTTAGGTCTTATGTTTAAGTCTTTAAACCATCTGGAGTTAATTTTAGTGTAAGGTGTCAGGAAAGGGTCCAATTTCTGCTTTCTGCACATGGCTAGCCAGTTTTCCCAACACCATTTATTAAACAGGGAATCCTTTCCCCATTCTTGTTTTTGTCAGGTTCATCAAAGATCAGTTGGTTGTAGATGTGTGATGTTGTCTCCAAGGCCACTGTTCTGTTCCATTGGTCTATATCTCTGTTTTGGTACCAGTACCATGCTGTTTTGATTACTGTAGCCTTGTAGTATAGTTTGAAATCAGGTAGTGTGATGCCTCCAGCTTTGTTCTTTTTGCTTAGAGTTGACTTGGCTATGTGGGCTCTTTTTTGTTCTATATGAAGTTTAAAGTGGTTTTTTCCAGTTCTGTGAAGGGGGTCATAGGTTGCTTGATGGGGATAGCATTGAATCTGTAAATTACTTTGGGCAGTATGGCCATTTTCTCAATATTGATTCTTCATAACCATAAGCATGGAATGTTTTTCCATCTGTTTGTGTCCTCTCTTATTTTGTTCAGGAGTGGTTTATAGTTCTCCTTGAAGAGGGTACTATACTTAGTGCCTGAGTGACAAAAAATATCTGTCCAACATACTCCATGACATGAGTTTACGTATATCACACACTTTCACATGTACCCCCAAACCTAAAAGTAAAACATAAAAATAAAAGTAAATTTATAAAAAAATTTAAAAAAATCCTAATTGTTTTAAGTAATTTTTATTAAAGAAAAAAGATGAAAGTATTAAAGATAATGATAACTAAAATATGTTAATGGATACATAATATAAATACATGTAAACTTTATATCAATAGCATATAATATGGTGGAGGAGAGTTAAATTGGAGAGTACTTGAATGCAAGAAAGTTTAAGTTGTTATAAGCCTAAAATAGACTATTTTAAGATATTTTATGTAAGCCCCTTGATAACCACAAGGGAAATTCCTATAAAAGTTACACAACAGATAAAGTAGTCAAAACTGTGAATACAAAAAAACACAAAAGACAGCAAGAGAAAAAGAGGGAAAAAGAACTACAAGACAAGTAGTTAATAAATTAATAAAATAGCAATAGTAAATCCTTTATTAATAATTATGATAGATGTTTATGAAATAAGCTCTATAATTAAAAAGATACGGAGTACTGATTAGATTAAAGACAACATCCAACTGCATACTGTTAGAAGAAACTCAGTTTAGATTCAAGGATACACATAGTCTTAAAGTGAAAAGATTGAAAAGGATATTGCATGCAAATTTTAAATGAAGTAAAGGAAAAATGTCTGTAGTTATGTTAGAAAAGTAGGCTTTAGTAAAAAAAGATCTTTAGAGACAAAAAGTTTACTTCATAATAATGAAAGGATCAATTTAGTAGAAAGATATAGCCATTGTAATATATGCATCCAACATTTAGGTCCTTAAGTATATAAAGCAAATATTGACAGATCTGAAATGACAAATTGATAGCAATACAATAGTAGGACACTTCAACACCCCACTTACAATTCAATAATAGTGGAGGACTTCAACACCTCACTGTCAACAGTAGACAGATCATTGACACAAAAATTCAGCAAAGAAACACTGGACATAAGTTGGACTTTAGTCCAAATGAACCTAATAGAATATTCTACTCAACAGCTGTAGAATATTTATATATATTTTTTTCTCATCATCACGGAACATACTCCAAGATAGATTTTATGTCAGGCCATAGAAGAAGTTTGAATAAATTTTTGAACATCAAAATTATATCACATAACTTCTTAACCCATATTGGATTGCAAGAGAAGTTAATAACAAAAGATGCTCTTGAAATTTTACAAATACATGGAGATTAAACAACAGGCTCCTTAAGAATCTTTGGATCAGTTGCAAAATTAAGATAAAAATTAAAACTTTTTAAAATGAATAAAAATGGGGATGCAGCATACCATTTTTAGGGAAATTTATAGTGTTAAATGCAAATATATATATATATATATATATATATATATATATATAAAAGAAACACCACAAATTAGCAACCTACTGTTACACATTATGAGTCTAGAGAAACAAGAGCAAACCAAACCCAAAACTAGCAAAATGAAAGAAAGATCAGATATTGGAGTAGAACTATATAAAATGAAGTTAAAAAAAGTACATGGAATCAATGAAATGAAAATTCAGTGTTTTGAAAAGATAAACAAAATCGATAAACCACTCACTAGACTTAACAAGAAAAACAGAAAATCCAAATAAACAATCAGAAATGAAAAAAGGCACTTACCGTTATGACTGATGTCATAAAGATACAAAAGATTATCAGAGACTACTATGAATGATGATATGCCCACACACTAGAAAACCTAGAGGAAATGGATAAATACCTGGAAACATATTATTTGAAGATTGAACCATGAAGAAATTGAAATCCTAAACAGATCAATAATGAGTGGTGAGATTGAAATAGTAATAAAGAAATCTCCCAAGGAAAAAAAGCCTAGGATCAGATGGATTCATAGCCGAATTCTACAAAACATACAAAGAAGAACTGGTACCAGTTCTCCTGAAACTGTCCCCAAAAAGTTGAAGAGGAGAAAGTCCTCTCTAACTCATTTTACAAAGTCAGTGTCACCGTGATAGCAAAGCCAGACAAGGATACAACACAAAAAGAAAACTACGAATTAACATCTCTGATGAACATAGATGCAAAAATCTCCCATAGAATACCAGCAAACTGAATCCATGAGCATCTCAAAAATGTAATACACCACAATCAAGTGAGTTTTATTCCAGAAATGCAAGGATGGTTCAACATATACAAATCAGTAAATGTGATTCATTACATAAACAAAATTAAAAACAAAAACCATATGATCATCTAAATAGATGCAGAAGAAACATTTGATAAAATTCAGCATTCTTTCATGATGAAAAACTCTCAACAATCTATACATAGGAGGAACACATACCTCAAAATAATAAAAGCCATATGCAACAAACCCACAGCCACCATCATAAAGAATGGACAAAAGTTAAAAATATTTCTGCCCTGTTAAGAAGTGTAACAAGACAAGGATGTTCAATTTTACCACTGCTATTCAACATAGTATGGAAAGTTCTAGCCAGATCAATCAAGCAAGAGACAGAATACATTAGAATTGGAAAAGAGGATTTCAAATTATCTCTGGTTGCTGGTATGCAGTTGTACCTAGAAAACCCTAAAGACTTCTACAAAAGACTCTTACATTTGATAAATGAATTCAGTAAAGTTTCAAGATATAAAATCAATGTACAAAAATCAGTAGCATTTCTATATACCAATAATAAGCTGAGAACCAAATCAAGAAATCAGTCTTATTTACAATGGTTACAAAATAATAAAATACATGGGAATCTATTTAACCAAGGAAGGAAAATGGTGAAACACTGATGAAAGAAATTGTAGATGACACAAATGAATGAGTAAGCATCCCATGCTCATGAAATCTTGATTCCATCTTGATTCTTAAAGTGGTCTACAGATTTAATGCAATTCCTGTCAAAACACCAATGCCATTTTTCACAGAAGTAAAAAAAATAATCCTAAAAGTGTTATGGACTCAAAAAACAGCTTGAGTATCTAAAGCAATCCTAAGCAAAAGGAACAAAGCCAGAGACATCACGTTACCTGACTTCAAATTATACTCTTAATACAAGGCTAAGTAACCAAAATAGCATGGCACTGGCATAAAAATAGACACATAGATCAATGGAAAAGAATAGAGAACCCGGAAATAAACCCACACGCCTACTGCCAACTTATCTTTAATAAAATTGACAAAAACATATGTAGGGGAAAGGATGCCTTAGTCAATAAATGGTGCTGGGAAAATTGGCTAGCCATACTAGAAGAGTGAAATTGGATCCATATCTCTCACCATATAAAAATCAACCCAAGATGAATTTAGGACTTAAATATAAGACCTGAAGATAAAAAAATTCTAGAAGAACACCTAAGAAAAATTTTCCAGACATTGGCCCAGGGAAGGAATTTATAACTAAGACCTTAAAAGCACAAATAACAAAAACAGGCAAATGGGACTTAATTAAACTAAAAAGCCTCTGTATAGCAAAATAAATAATCAACAGAATGAGCAGACAACTTGCAGAATGAGGGAAAATATTTTTGAACTATGCATCTGACAAGGGACTAATATTCAGAATCTACAAGTAACTCAAACAAAAACAACAAACCCTAAAAGCCCCAATAAAGAGTGGGCAAAGGACATAAACAGACATTTTTCAAAAGAAGATATACAAATTGCCAACAAAGATGTGAAAAAATGCTCAGTATCACTAATCATCAGAAAAATGCAAATCAAAACCCCATTGAGATATTATTTTACATCAGTCAGAATGGCTATTATTAAAAAGTCAAAAAATAACAGATGTTGGCAAGGATTCAGAAAAAAGGGAATAGTTATAGACCATTGGTAGAAATGTAAATTAGTACAGACTTTATGGAAAATAATATGGAATCTTCTTAAAGAAATAGAATTACCATTTTATCCAGCAATCCCACTACTGGATATCTACCCAAAGGAAAATAAGTTATTATATAAAAAAAGATCTTGACTCTTAGAGCAGTTTACAGATTTAATGCAATTCCTGTCAAAACTCCAAAGCACTTATACATTTATCACAGCACTCTTCACAATAGTGAAGTCATGGAATCAACCTAAGTGTTCCTCAATGGATGAATGGATAGAGAAAATGTGCGGGGTGTGTGTGTGTATGTGTATATATATTTTTTTATTTGTATAATTTTAAGGGTTACAATGTCAGTTTTGTTACATGAACACACTGCACAATGGTAAAATTTGTGTTTTTAGTGTAACCATCACCCAAATATACACAAAAGTGTATATACATATCTACACAAATATATGTATATACACAAATATATGTATATACACAAATATATACACAAATACATGTATGCATACATGCATGTATACACAAATATATATATATGTGTATATATGTGTGTGTGTATATATGTGTGTGTGTATATATATATGTGTGTATATATATATGTGTGTGTGTATATATATATGTGTGTGTGTATATATGTGTGTGTGTATATATATGTGTGTGTATATATATGTGTGTGTGTATATATATATATGTGTGTGTGTATATATATATACATATATGTGTATATATATATTTGTGTATACATGCATGTATGCATACATGTATTTGTGTATATATTTGTGTATATACATATATTTGTGTATATACATATATTTGTGTAGATATGTATATACACTTTTGTGTATATTTGGGTGATGGTTACACAAAATGTATGTACATATATTTGTATATACACAAAAGAATATGGTATATATATATGTATACGTATTTCCTATATACATGTATACACAAAAGAAATATGTATATGTACACGAACATTGGTCACTCCAAAAAGTGGGAGGGTGAGAGAAGGGTGAAGGATGAGAAATTACTAATAGGTACAATGTACATTTGGGTGATGGTTACCCTAAAAACTCAGTCTTCACCACTGTGTAATATATCCATGTAACAAAACTGCCCTTGTACCCCTTAAAATTATACAAATAAAAAAAGAATTTACTATGTATCTTCCAGTACACCTTGTACATTTTTACTGGATATTCATTCACATATGATCTATTTGGAAAGTTAAATAATCAATCATATTTTAAATATTTTTAAAACCTTTTTTTCTGCCACATCTTAGGGGATTTATTCACATTCATACAAGTAGGATTGTTTTAATTATTTTTCCTCCAGTGAAGAATTCTATTGTATGACTAGTACAGTTCATAATATACATTTAGTTTGATTCTATTTTTTTGCTATTACAAATAATGTTGCAGTAAGCATCTTTACCTGTGTTTCTGATACACAAGGATATATAACCAGACAGCAGTTACTGGTTTGTAAAGTATGTGCATTTTCTACTTTATTAGACATTACCAATTTTTTTCCTAATGTGGTTATACTTTTTACCAATTTTTTTCCTAATTTTTTTTTCCTGGTTGTACTTATTTATTGGGTATTAGAGTTCTTGTCTCAGAGTGATGGGTATGTGTATCTTTTAGGTTCTATTTCTCTTTTTACTATGTAAGTTGATATCATTTTCCTATGTTTATTTGCTGTTCCTGTTTCCTCTTCTGTGAATTCCTGTTCATATTCTCTGCCTGTTGATTTGTAGGCAGTTGTTATGTATTCTGGATACCAGTCCTAATGTTTTGTAGATGTGTTTAATATTTTCTAATCCTTGGCTAGTTGTTTTACTTTGTTCATGGACTTTCTCTATAGAAACATTTTTATATGGTCAAATTAATTTTTTCATTCACAGGTTTTGTTGTTTGGTATCTTTTTTGAGAAATATTTTTTCTACCTTGTTGAAATAAGGCTATTTTATATTTTCTTTTGACCTTCATGCTGAGATTTTACATTTTTCTGGAACACATTTTTTTTTTGTTTGCATGGGGGTGTGAAATTTTCTTATTTGTGTTTAAGAGCAGTTACCAAAAATATGCTTAGGTTACATACTCTTTTTTTTTTGTATTTTGATTCTGATTTATATTAGGTATATATTTGTATTTAATGAATAGACCATTTTTGAGCAGTTTTAGGTTTACAGAAAATTTAAGCAGCGTATACAGAGTTCCCATTCGCCACCCCAAACCCCCACACACAGTTTTCCCATGCATTAACGTGGTACATTTACTACAATGGATGAATCAACATTGGGACATTATGATCAACTAAAGCCCAGAGTTTACATTTGGATTCATTCTCAGAGTTATACATTCTATGGGTTTGGACAAATGTATAAGGATGTGTATCCCCCATTCATTATGGCATTATATAAAGTAGTTCTTTTTTTTTTGTTTTTTAATTTATTTTACTTTAGGTGCATATTATATCTGGCATTTCTCCCCATGTTATCCCTCCTCACCCTCCCCTCCCTCCCCACCCCCCCGTTGTCTCTCCCCTACACCACCCCCTGCAACTTTCCCCTGTGTGTGATGCTCCTCTCCCTGAGTGCACGTGTTCTCATTGTTCAACACTCACCTATGAGTGAGAACATACGGTGCTTGGCTTTCTGTTCTTGGGTCAGTTTGCTGAGAATGGCAGTTTCCAGATTCATCCAAGTCCCTGCAAAGGACACGAACTCATCGTTTTTTATGACTGCATAGTATTCCGTGGTGTATATGTACCACATTTTCTTTGTCCAGTCTATCATTGATGGGTATTTGGGTTGGTTCCAGGTCTTTGCTATTTTACACAGGCTGCAGTGAACATACATGTGCATGTGTCTTTATAGTAGAATGATTTATAGTTCTTTGGATATATACCCAATAGTGGGATTGCTGGGTCAAATGGAGTTTCTATTTCTAGATCCTTGAGAAATCGCCACACTGTCTTCCACAATGGTTGAACTAATTTACACTCCCACCAACTGTATAAGAGTGTTCCTATTTCTCCACATCTGGTTTATAATGATGTTTCTGTCATATACATCATGATGGTAAATGAAATAAAATAAAAAAAACTGTGTCTACTTCTGAGATTTCTATTTGGTTCTATTGATTCGTTTTTAATTTCAAACCAATACTACACTGTTTTTCACTTTACAGTTTAACAAATCTTGTATCAGATGTACTGAGATCCCTTATACTGCCCTCACCTTTATTCTTCCATGTGAGATATTTCTTGGCTTTTCACAGACATTTGGACTTTCATTATTGATTTTGGAATCTGTCTCAGTCTAAAAACCACATGTTCTCACTCATTGGCTGGTATTGAACAATGAGAACACATGGATACAGGGAGGGGAGCATTACACATTGGGGCCTGTTGGGGGGGGTCAAGGGAGGGACAGTGGGGGCGTGGGGAGGTCAGGGAGGGATAACATGGGGAGAAATGCAAGATGTAGGTGACGGGGGGATGAAGGCAGCAAACCACATTGCCATGTGTGTACATATGCAACAGTCTTGCATGATCTGCACGTGTACCCCAGAACCTAAAGTACAATAAAACAAACAAAAAGAAAACAAAAGCTTCATTGGAATATTTATCATACAATCTTCACGTCTGTATCCCTCTATTTAGATCTACTTTTTTCTTCTTTCATGATATTTACTTATTTTTCCACAAAGGTCTTGTACATCTTTGTTAAATTTATTTCAAGACACCATGTAGGCTTTTATTTGCTGTTGCAAATTATGTCTTTTTAAATCTGTGTTTTCTTATTAATTATTATTGGTATGTAGGAATAATGTTGATTTATATATTTTGTTCTTTGATCCAGCAGCTGTTTAACTTGCTTGCAGTTTTTCTATAGGAAGAGTTTCTTAAAATAATAACTTTGAATATTCTTTTCTAATTCTTTTGTGTTTTCCTTGAATTGTCTTCCTCTTCTCTTTCTCACTCCCTTTCTCCTTTCCTCTTTCCCTTTCTTTTTTCCCTTACATTACATTCACTAAGACATGCTATATTGCAAATGAATGATAGACATCTTTGTCTTCCTGGTAAATAGAAATGCTTATTAAATTTTGCTTATAGGTATGATGCTGTAGGTTTTTAGGAGATATCTTTTATTATCTTCTAGCCTTATTTTACTGGCTTAAAAAATACTCATTAAGGCTGGTTGCAGTGACTCATGCCTGTAATCCAGCACTCTGGGAGGCCAAGTAGGGTAGATCCTCGAGGTCAAGAGGTCAAGACCATCCTGACCAACATGGGGAAACCCCGTCTCCACTAAAAATACAAAAATTAGGTGGGTGTGGTGGCATGTGCCTGTAGTGCCAGCTACTTGGGAGGCTGAGGCAGGAGAATCACTTGATCCTGGGAGGCAGAGGTTGCAGTTCGCTGAGATTGCGCCATGGCACTCCAGCCTGGCGACAGAGCGAGACTGTCTCAAAACAAAACTAAACGAAACAAAACAAAAGACAAAACTTATTAATGGATGATGAATTTTATTTATTATTTTTTAATTATACTTTAAGTTCTGGAGTACATGTACAGATCGTGCAGGTTTGTTACATAGGTATACACGTGCCATGATGGTGGTTTGCTGCATCCATCACTCCGTCATCTACATTAGGTACTTCTCCTAATGCTGTCCCTCCCCAATACCCCCACCCCCTGCTATTCCTCCCCTAATCTCCTCCCCCCCAGACCCCAGTGCGTGATGTTCCCCTCCCTGTGTCTGTGTGTTCTCATTGTTGAACACCTGCTTATGAGTGAGAACATGCTTTGTTTGGTTTTCTGTTCTTGTGTCAATTTGCTGAGAAGGATGGCTTCCTTTCATCCATGGCTGCAAAGGACATGAACTAATCCTTTATTATGGCTCAGTAGTATTCCATGGTGTATATGTGCCACATTTTCTTTATTCAATCTATCAGTGATGGACATTTGGGTTGGTTCCATGTTTTTGCTATTGTGAACAGTGCCGCCATAAACATACCTGTGTATACATCTTTATAACAGAATGATTTTATAATCCTTTGGGTGTATACCCAGTGTTGGGATTGCTGGGTCAAATGGTACTTTCATTTCTAGATCCTTGAGGAATCACCACACTGTTTTCCACAATGGCTGAACTAAGTTACATTCCCACCAACAGTGTAAAATTGTTCCTATTTCTGCACATCCTCTCCAAGCGTCTGTTGTCTCCTGATTTTTTAATGATTGCCATTCTAACTGGCATGAGGTTGTATCTCAATGTGGTTTTGATTTGCATTTCTCTAATGACCAGTGATAATCAGCATTTTTTCATATGTTTGTTGGCTGCATAGATGTCTTCTTTTGAAAAATATCTGTTCATATCCTTTGCCCACTTTTTGATGGGGTTGTTTGTTCTTTTCTTGTAAATTTGTTTATGTTCTCCTTAGATTCTGGATATTAGCCCTTTGTCAGAAGGGTAGATTGCAAGAATTTTTTCCCATTCTGTTGGTTGACAGTTCAGTGTATTGATAGATTCTTTTGCTGTGCAGAAACTCTGAAGTTTAATTAGATCAAAGTTGTCTATTTTGGCTTTTTTTGCCAATGCTTTTGGTGTTTTAGTCATGAAGTTCTTGCCCATGCCTGTGTCCTGGATGGTATTGTCTAGGTTTTCTTCTAGAGTTTTTATAGTGTTAGGCCTAATGTTTAAAATTTTAATCCATCTGGAGTTAATTTTTGTACAAGATGTAAGGAAGGGGTCCAGTTTCAGTTCTCTGCATATGGCTAGCCAGTTTTCCCAACACCGTTTATTAAACAGGGAATCCTTTCCCCATTGCTTGTTTTTGTCAGGTTTGTCAAAGATCAGGTGGCTGTAGATGTGTGGTGTTCCCTTCTGAGGCCTCTGTTCTGTTCCATTGGTCTATATCTCTGTTTTGGTACCAGTATCATGCTGTTTTGATTATAGTAGCCTTGTACTATAGTTTGACATCAGTTAGCATGATGCCTCCAGCTTTGTTTTTTATTTTTTGTTTAGGATTGTCTTGGCTCTGCAGACCGTTTTTTGATTTCATATGAAGTTTACGGTGGTTTTTTACAATTCTGGGGATAGCATTGAATCTGTAAATTACATTGGGCAGTATGGCCATTTTCACGATATTGATTCTTCCTAACCATTAGCATGTAATGTTTTTCCATCTGTGTGTGTCCTCCCTCATTTCCTTGAGTGGTGGTTTGTAGTTATCCTTGAAGAGGTCCTTCCCATCCCTTGTTAATTATATTCCTAGGTATTTTATTCTCTTTCTAGCAATTGTGAATGGGATTTTACTCATGATTTGGCTTTCTGATAGTCTGTTATTGGTGTATAGAAATGCTTGCCCTGTTTGCACATTGATTTTATATCCTGAGACTTTGCTGAAGTTGCTTATCAGCTTAAGGAGATTTTGAGCTATGATGATGATACTAGCTGGTTATTTTGCCTGTTAGTTGATGTAGTTTATTCATTGTGTCAATGCTCTTTACCATTTGATATGTTTTTGGAGTGGCTGGTACTGGTTGTCCCTTTCTATGTTTAGTGCTTCTTTCAGGAGCCCTTGTAAGGCGGGCCTGGTGGTGATGAAATCTCTGAGCAATTGCTTGTCTGTAAAGGATTTTATTTCTCCTTCACTTACGAAGCTTAGTTTAGCTAGATATGAAATTCTGGGTTGAAAGTTTCTTTCTTTAAGGATGTTGATCATTGGCCCCCACTCTCTTCTGGCTTGCAGGGTTTCTGTTGAGAGATTCGTTGTGAGTGTGGCAGGTTTCACTGTGTGAGTAACCCAACCTTTTTCTCTGGCTGACCTTAGCATTTTTTCCTGCATTTCAACCCTGGTGAATCTGAGGATTATATGCCTTGGGATTGCTGTTCTTGAGGAATATCTTTATGGTGTTCTCTGTATTTCCTTCATTTGAATGTTGGCCTGCTTTGCTAGGTTGGGAAAATTCTCCTGGATAATATCCTGAAGAGTGTTTTCCAGTGTGGTTTCATTCTTCCCAGCACATTCAGGTACACCAATCAAACATAGATTAGGTCTTTTTACATAATCCCATGTTTCCTGGAGGCTGTGTTCATTTCTTTTCAGTCTTTTTTCTCTAATCTTGCCTTTTCATTTTATTTCATTGAGTTGATCTTCATTCTGTGATATCCTTTCTTCTGCTTGATTGATTTGGCTATTGAAACTAGTATATGCTTCTTTCATCTTGAGTGTTTATTGCCTTGCTGTTTGTCTTAATGTTCTTAGGTAATTAGAAGTAGTCTCAATTTAGGGAATGAGAATTTTTCTATCATCTTTTTGACCCTACATTCATATGAAATGCATATTGACATTCCACTATACAGAGTCAGAGAAAGTTCTTATTCTGGTACTTTTATTACTTGATGAGCTCATCTACCACCTTATTCATCTGCTTGAGGGGTCTATACATCTGGCCAGCTGAGCTACTTTCCTACTTCTTTTTCTGATTGCCATTGCCCATCCTCATATATTTCATAGAGGAGAAGATACTAGAAATTCTAGTTTATTATCTTCACTAACTTGTGAATATAATAGGAATTTAGATTTTATAGTTTTGTAACAATGAGTATTAGGAAGACAAAATCAGTCATTTTATACTATCAAGTATTGTTTGATGTCACTCAGTAGTCTTATCACCATTTAATAATTTATTTAAATAAATATGAGTAATTGGGCCCTTTTCCTATGCAACACTTCAGAGATTTCTTCAGACAAATGCAATCTCAGTTTCAGAACTGTGTGTATGTAGATATTGAAGCCCTGCTGACTACTTATAAATATGAATATTATATTTTCATCATCATAATACTATAACTAGGCTTAGAAAACTCCAAGTCATGGACCAAATCTCTTTTAGACTTTGATTTCACTAGATCTGGAGTTATGTGCAGGAATTTATATATGGAGTAATATGTATTTTTTCAGCCCTTATGTCATCCAGGTAGAAGAATATTGTTAAATATATTTATACTCTGACTAAGATATTAAAGATCTAAGTGAGGAATCTAGTTGCTTATGGGCTGAATTTAATCCACAAGTACATTGTTATCATTACTTTATAATTGTTAAAAATTGAGTTAGTTCCCAGCGTTTGTAACTTGTGAAATTTCATATACAAATCCAGATTTTCAGTTTGACTTAAAAGTAAATTGAAGAATCTAACAATAGCCAGTTGGGGCTGATTAAATGCTGCTTCCGGGTATAAGGATGAGGGATTTCCTGTATACCATTTTCCATTTAGCAGTTATTTGCCTGCCTTTCCCTAGCAGGCATTTTAATTCTCTATCTTTGAAAGTGTAATAATAATTAATCTTATATGGGTCCTTTAGCCTCATTTGAGATTTATAACCCTTAACATTATTTCATTTGGATGTGTTTAGTTGTCTGTGTATTATTCATTAAGTGATAATGTTTCTTTTCCTTTTAAAAAGAGGAATTTGGATTTGTAAAGAGCAGGAAGACAATACTGACGTTAAGTAACTCTGTGGAAGTTCATGTTACATTGCATAGTAATAAATGTTAATGAACTCTGAACATTTACATAGTACCAATTTAGCAAAATAGACATTGTAAGTCTTGACTGCTAGTAAATAATGCACCACATAGGATATAGTAATAACAGGAAAACTATACAAACTGTTTGTATAGATTTCCTGTTAGCGAAAAACTTTTGAGCACAAAACTCTTATATAATTCTTGATAATTGTGGTAAGATTTTTCAGGATGTCCTTATCTACTCATATTTACTTTACTTCAGAGCTTGGCCGTGTAGCTTTAGACTTGCTATATTAAATTTTTGACTCAGCTGAATTACTAACACCAGTGTTGACATGAATTGTTACTCAGCAGATGTAATATGGAATCTAAGTAGTTTTTGTCAGTTTTACTCAATTTAGTTTTGGTTAAAACTGCATAAGACAACCCTCAACTCCAAAGCAATACTAATATATAGTCAAACCTAGCAGTTTACATTTAAATTATGCCTCTTGATTTCTTTGCCTAAATTTATATGGAAAAGCTACTTTTGGTTTCCATTTCTGTTACTGAACATATGGTTGGCTAACTAGTATATTATTTATCCTGCAAAACACGTCCTGTCACTAATTAAATTTTTCTCATTTGAATGGCATATAACCCAAGTGCTGCATCTGAGACCCAGTGACAGGTGCAATGCTATTATTGATTAATACAAAGTTAATTTTCAAATTATTTCTTTTTACTTAGCGTTTTCCTTACCATGTTTATTTGATTTTGTTGTTTAAATTTAATTAGTTTAAAAGAAACTGCATGGTGCATGTTTGTTTACTGAGAACAGAAACAAAGTGCATTATACTTTCTAAATTAATCAAAATTTATATTGCAATTATGCAAACAATTGTAATAGATGTATTTTTTTCTACAGTTTCAAATAAAATTTATATATTTCTGTATTTAGTCAATCATGAGGATTAGATCACTTAAGAGTTAACTGTATCTAGGACATACTTTTAAAATATAGTTCATTTAAAATAAAAGAACTATTTTCTTTTGTTAAAGAGATAGCGTCAAGTATAATTATATAGCAAAAATTAGGTTGATAGAAATAGCCTGAAAATATTGTAAGTTGCAAACTTACATTTTAAGTTTCTTATAAGTTTGCTTTTCCTTATTATAAGATGACATAACAGAAAGAGGATGCTGAATGCTATCTTGCTTTTAGGAATTAGAATTGATACATTTTTGTTAGCTCTTGAAAATGGAATAATTATCAGTCTGACAAAAATATTCAATCTAGATGTTAGCTGTAAAATATAGTAAATGATCTCAAAATTATATTAGAATAGAGTCTAAAGATTGGAATGACCCACAGTTTGACAAGGACCATTAAAAAGAGATTAAAATGAATATAATACTATGTATTATATTGAATATAATACTATATATCGTATTAAATATAGTATTGAATATAATACTGAGAACCACATAAATATTACATAATACTATTAGCCTTTTTCTCTTTTTTCTCCACACAGATTCTCTGGGCACCACATTTAATTTCATGGCCTCAGGTGCCATGTATATACATTAATCACTTCCAAATATACAGATCACTTCCAATGTGTATTTACAGCACTGACCTCTCCACTGAGCTCTAGCCCTCCATAAATTATTGTCTATATGACACATGTCCCTTGGTTTACAGGAACTACAAAACTAACATTTCAAAATTGAATAAGTTTTACTCCCAACCTTGCACTGTTTCTTTTTTGTTTTTTGAGACTGAGTCTCACTCTTCACTTCGGCTGGAGAGTAGCATGCTCTCAGCTCACTGCCCACCTCCGCCTCTTGGATTCAAGCAATTCTCATGCCTCAGCCTTCAGAGTAACTGGAATTACAGGCACATGCCACCATAGCTAATTTTTGTATTTTTAGTAGAGATGGGGTTTTGCCATTTTGGCCAGGCTGGTCTCAAATTCTTGACCTCAAATGATCTGCCCACCTTGGCCTCCCAAAGTGCTGGGATTACAGGTATGAGCCACCACACCTGCCCTTGCCCTGGTTTCTGTTCTCTATCTGATAATTGCTTACATTCATTAGCCAGGACTTTGTCATAGTCACCTCTCTCTGAAAGATAGCTAGGAAAAGGAAAGGTGGTAACCAGGATTGTGCTAGAAACCAATAATATCTGTTCCAACCACTTGCAAACTATGTTGTTTTTGAAATAATTTAATTTCTTTGTGGCATAGTTTAAAAAAAATCTGTGAATTGAAATAGTACCTGGCAAATAGTATGTTCTTGGTAAATGTTGTTTCAGTTATTTGTTCCTCCATAGCCAGTCACCCCAAAATGTAGTGCCTTAAAACAAATTGTTATTTTTCACGATTGCACCAATAGTGTCAGACATGGTTTGATTACTAAAGCAAAATGACAATGCTTAAATCTATAGTTTATTGCAGAAGACAACATGAATAGAAACAGCATTAAGGTGAAGGATATTCTTCATAGTCAAAGACTGCAGGGTTTCAGAGAAGCCAGAGTGAACTTTATCTCCCCTCTCTAAGGCCATAACAGGACATACCTTCTCTACTGGATCAGGAACCACTGACAAGTGAATCAGGGAGCACAAAATGGAGTCTTGCCATGGTTTCTTACACTCTGCTGGACATGTAGGCTTATTATTATTATATAACTAGCACCAACAGTAGAGCCTTCCATGGGTCTCATTGAGACCGGGTACAAATAATCACTTTCACTGTTATTGATTAAAAATGCTCACAAGCTGATGGAAACTACTCCAAAACTCATAGAACCCATAATTACAAAACAATGATGTTAATTAGTAGTTTCATATTTTGACCTGGGATCAGTGCCTTTTAGGTGCATTAGCAAAATGGCTCATGCTGATTTGAAACCTACTGGAATTAACCTTCTCAGTACAATGCTTCTTTGGGTTCAGTGGGCTTAAGTAGTTTTTTCTGATGCATGTAGTGTTTCTGGTCCATGTGTATCAGCTGGGGTGACTCATTTGGCTGCATTCATTTGGTGCTGGGGCTGGAATATCTAAGATATTATATGTATGACACTTCAGAGGGGTTGGCTGTAATAACTGGGAGCTGGCTGGGCCTCATTTTTTGTCTAGGTATTTAGACTTTTTGTAAGGAGGCTCTGGGCTCTGAGAGTGCAAATGTGGAACATACGCATCTTAAGGCCTAGGCTCAGAAGTGACTACATAATTTTCACTGTATTCTTTTTATCAAAGCGAAGTTATAATGTCAGTTGGATTCAAGGTGAGGGAAATGGATTCCATCTTCTGATGGAAGCATAGGATTACAGGGTTAAGAGGAATTTTTGGTGACCATCTTTGTAGACCCATCTATCATGACTCATTATTGTTCTAATTATTGTATTATAACCACCCAACTATTTTCTAGTCAAATAAGGTATTGTCTCTTGCCTGCATTTTTGAAATAGCCTTTTTACTGATACCTCTACTTCTATTTATACTCCTTTCTTTAATATCTTCTTCATAGGCGGTCACATATAGTTTTTAAAAAAATTTCATTTTAGATTCGGGGTACATATCCAGGTTTGTTATATAGATAAATTGTTTTTCATAGGGATCTGATGCAAGTAGGCCCCAGTGTCTGTTGTTCCCTTTTTTTGTGTCCATGTGTACTCAATATTTATCTCTCACTTATAGGTGAGAACATGAGTGTTTGGTTTTCTGTTCTTGTGTTTGTTCACTTAGGATAATGACCTGTAGCTCCATCTATGTTGCTGCAGAGGACATGATCTCATTCTTGTAATATGTGGCTACATAATATTCCATGGTGTATATGTACCACATTTTCTTTTTCCAGTGAGATAGATGTGCATCCTCACCCAAATCTCATACTGAAATGTAATCTCCAGTGTTGGAAAGTGGGCCTTGGTGGGAGGTGATTGGATCATGAGGGAGGATTTCTTGTGAATAGTTTAGCACCATCCCTCTTGGTACTGTCCGGATACTGAGTGAGTTCTTACGAGGATCATTTGATAGTGTGTAACATCTTCCCCATTGCTCTCTTGCTCCTGCTTTCGCCGTGTGAAATGCCTCCTCACCCTTTGCCTTCTGCCATAATTGTAGGCTTCCAGAGGCCTCCTTAAAAGCAGATGCCGGTGCTATGCTTCTTGTATAGCCTGCAGAACTGTGAGTCAATTAAACCTCTTTTCTTATAAATTACTCAGTCTCAAGGATTTCTTTATAGCAGTGTGTGAATGGATTAACATCCCATCTACTGTCTTTGCTATTGTGTATAGTGCTGCAATGAACATACACATGCATGTGTCTTCATGGTAGAATGATTTATATTCCTTTGAATATATACCCAATAATGGGATTGCTGGGTCAAATGATAATTCTGCTTTAAGTTCTTTGAGAAATTAGCAAACTGCTTTCCACAGTGGCTGAACTAATTTACATTCCCACCAACAATGTATAAGCAGTCCTTTTTCTCTGCCACCTTTCCTGCATCTGTTATTTTTTGACTTTTTAGTAGTAGCCATTCTGACAGTACGAATTGGTACCTGATTGTGGTTTTGATTTGCATTTTTCTAATGATTAGTGATGTTGAGCATTTTTTTCATAAGCTTGTTGGCTGTGTTATATGTCTTCTTTTGAAAAATGTCTGTTTATGTCTTTTGCCTACTTTTTAATGGAGTTGTTTGTTCTTTTGCTTGTTAATTTGTTTAAGTTCCATATAGTTCTGGATGTTAGATGTTTGTGAGATACATACATAGTTTCCAAACATTTTCTCCCTTCTGTATGTTGTCTGTTTGCTCTGTTAATAGTTTCTTTTGCTGCACAGAGCTCTTTAGTTTAATTAGGTTCCATTTGTTAATCTTTGTTTTTATTGCAATTGCTTTTGGCATCCTTGTCATGAAATCTTTGCCAAGTTCTATGTCCAAAAGGATATTTTCTAAGTTATCTTTCAGAATTTTTATAGTTTTAGGTTTACAGTTAAGTCTTTAATCTATCTTGAGTTGATTTGATGTCAATAAAGGGATCCAGTGTAAGGAATGGATCTTGTTTCAATTCTCTGCATGTGGCCAGATAGTTATCCTAGCACTGCCTGTTAAATAGGAAGTCCTTTCACCATTGCTTGTTTTTATTGACTTTGTGGAATTTCAGATGGTTCAGATGGTAGTAGGTGTGTGGTATTCTTTCTGGGCTCTCTATTCTGCACTATTCGTCCATATGTCTGCTTCTGTACCAGTATCACGCTGTTTTGGTCACTGTAGCCTTACAGTATAGTTTGAAGTCAGGTATTGTGATGCCTCCAGCTTTCTTTGTTCTTTTTGCTTAGAGTTACTCAGACAATTCAGGCTCTTTTTTGATTCAATATGAATATTAAAATAGCTTTTTGTTCTAATTCTGTGAAGAATGTCATTGGTAGTTTAATAGGACTAGTATTGAATCTATAAATTGTTTTGGGCAGTATGGCTATTTTAACAGTATTGATTCTTACTATCTCAGAGCATGGAATATTTTTCCATTTGTTTGTGTCATCTCTTATTTGTTTCTGCATGGTTTTGTAGTTCTCATTGTAGAAATATTTTACTCCCTGGTTAGGTGTGTTACAAGATATTTTATTCTTTTTGTGGCAGTTGTGAATGGGATTGTTTTCTTGATTTGGCTTTCAGCTTGGATATTGTTGGTGTGTAGAAATGCTACTGAATTTTGTACATTGATTTTGTATACTGAAACTTTGCTGAAGTTGTTTATCAGATCAAGAAGCTTTTGGATGGAGACTATTGGGTTTTTTAGAACAGAATTTTATCACCTGAAAACTGATGATATGACTTCCTCTATTTCTATTTGGATGCCTTTTATTTCTTTCTCTTGCCTGATTGCTCTGGGTGGGACTTCCAGTACTATGTTGAATAGGAGGGGTTAGAGAAGGAATTCTTGTCTTGTTCCGGTTTTCAAGGGGAATACTTACAGATTTTGCCCATTTAGGATGATGTTGGCTGTGGATTTGTCACAGATAGCTGTTATTATTTTGAAGTATGTTTCTTTAATGCCTAGTTTGTTGAGGGTTTTTAACATGAATGGATGCTGCATTTTATCATAAGCCTTTTCTGGACTTGTTGAAATAATCATGTGGTTTTTCTTTTCAGTTCTGTTTTTATGATGAATCACATTTATTGATTTTGTTTATTTTGAACCGACCTTGCATTCCAGGAATAAAACTTACTTGATTGTGTTGGGTTAGCTTTTTGATGTGCTTCTGGATTTGGTTTGCTAGTATTTTGTTGAGGATTTTTTTTTACATCTATGTTCATCAGATATATTGGCCTGTTGGTTCTTTTTTTGTTGCATCTTTGCCAGGCTTTGGTATCAGAATGATGCTGGCCCTATAGAATGAGTTAAGGAGTCCCTCCTCCTCATTTTTTTGCAAGTAGGTTTAGGAGGAATGGTACCAGATCTTTTTACATTTGGTGTAATTCAGCTCTGAATCTGTCTGGTTCTCAGTTTTTTCTGATTGGTAGGCTTTTTATTACCTATTAATATTTGAAATTCATTATTTGTTTGTTCAGGGATTCTTCTGTATTCAATCTTGGGAGACTGTATGTTTTTAGGAATTTATACATTTATTCTAGGTTTCCTGCTGTGTGCATAGAGGTGTTCATAGTAGTCTCTAAGGTTTTTTGTATTCTGTAGGGTTAGTGGTAGCTTCCCCATTGTCGTTTCTGATTGTCTTTTTTGGGATCTTCTCTCTTTCTTTTCTTGTAGTTTAGCTTGTGGTCTGTCTTACATATTCTTTCAAAAAACAAATTCTTAGATTTGTTGATCTTTTGTGTGGCTTTTTGTATCTCAATTTTTTTCAGTTCAGCTGATTTTTTTTATTTCTTGTTTTGTGCTATTTTCAGGATTTGTTTGCTCTTGTTTCTCTAGTTCCTCTAGGTGTGATGTTAGGTTGTTGATTGAGATCTTTCTTACTTTTTGATGTGGGCATTTAGCAGTGTAAAATTCTCTCTTAACACATTTTTTTTCTGTGTCACAGAGATTCTGGTATGTTGTTATCTTTATTATCATTAGTCTGAATTTTTTTTTATTTCTGCCTTAATTTCATTGTGTACCCCAATGTCATTGAGGAGTAGGTTGTTTAATTTGCATGTAATTCTGTGTTTTTGATCGCTTTTCTTATTATTGATTTCTATTTTTATTGTACTGTGGTCTGAGAGTTGGTATAATTTTTGTTTTTCTTGGTTCTATGGTTATATGGTTGATTTTAGAGTATGTGCCATGTACAGATGAGAAGAATGTATATTCTGTTGTTTTTGAGTTGAAAGTTCTGCAAGTGTTTATTAAGTCTATTTGTTCAAGTGTCAATTTCAGGTCCTGGATATCTTTGTTACTTTTCTGCCTTGGTGATCTAATACTGTCAGTAGGGAGTTGAAATCTCCCACTACTATTGTATGGTTACCTAAGTCTCTTCCTAGGTCTCTAAGGACTTGCCTTATGGAAACTATGTGCTTCTGTGTTGGGTGCATATATATTTAGAATAGTCAGTTTTTTTTGTTGAATTTAACACTTTATTATTATGTAACACCCTTCTTTGTCTTTTTTGTCTTCGTTGGTTTAAGATTAGGTTGTTTTTTTTCTGAAATTAGAATAGCAACCCCTATTTTCTTCTGCTTTCCATTTGTTTAGTAGGCTTTTCTTTATCTCTTTACTTTGAGCCTGTGGTGTCATTGCATTTGAGATGTTCTCTTGAAGATAGCATACTGTTGGGTCTTGCTTCTTCATCCACTTTGCCACTCTGTGCCTTTTAGTTAGGGCATTTAGTTCATTTACTGTATAATTTAATATTAATGTGTGTAGATTTGATCTTGTCATCATGTTGTTAGCAGTTATTATGCAGACTTGTTTGTGTGGTTTCTTTATAATATCAATGGTCTATGTACATATGTGTGTTTTTGTGTTGGCTGGTAATGGTCTTTCCTATCCATATTTTGTACTCCCTTTAGTATATTCTGTAAGGCATGTCTGGTGGGAAGGAATTCCCTTAGCATTTGCTTGTCTGAAAAATATCTTATTTCTCCTTCACTTATAAAGCTTAGGTTGGGTGGGCATGAAATTTTTTATTAGAAATTCTTTCCTTTAAGAATGCTGAATATAGGTCTCCATTCTCTTCTGACTTGTAGGGTTTCTGCTGAGAAGTTTGCTGTTAGCCTGATGAGTTTCCCTTTGTATTTAATTTGCCCCTTTTCTTTAACTGCCTTTGACATTTTTTCTTTCATTTCAAACTTGGAGAATTTGATGACTCTGTGTGTTGGCCATGGTCATCTTGTATAGTATCTTGCAGGGGTTCTTTGCATTTTCTAGTTTGAATGTTTGTTTCTTTAGCGAGTTTCAGGACATTTTCATGGATAGTGTCCTGAAAAATGCTTTGCAAGTTGTTTAGTTTCTCTCCTTCTCTTTCAGGGATGGCATTGTGTTATAGATTTTGCCTCTTCACATAATTCCATGTTTCTTAGAGGTTTTGTTCATTCTTCTTTAGTCTTTTTTTCTTTTTCTAACTGAGTTATTTTGGAGAATTTGTCTTTGAGCACTGAGGATTTTCCTCATTTTAGTCAGTTCTGCTGTTAATACTTATGATTGTGTTCTGAAATTCTTGAAGTTAGTTTTTCAGTTCTATCAAATCAGTTTGGTTCTTTCTTAAAATGACCATTTTGTCTGTCATCTCCTGTATTGTTTTACTGTATTCCTTTGAATCCTTAAATTGGATTTCCACTTTTTCCTGAATGTGAACGATGTTCATTTCTACTCATATTTTTAATTCTGTTTCTTTTATTTCAGCCTTTTTAGCCTGTTAATAACTACTGTTGGAGAATGAATGTACTCATTTGTAGCTAAGAAGACACTCTGGCTTTTTTAGGTGCCAGAGTTTTTTCACTGGTTCTTTCTCATCTGTATGTGCTGTCATTCCTTTAGTCTTTGAAGTTGCTATCCTTTGGATTATTACTATTTTTTTGCTTTATCTTCTTTGATGCACTTGGGGGTTTCATTGTGGTATAAGGTGATGTATTAGTTCTTTATCATACTGCCAGAAATAACTGCCTGAGACTGGGTAATTTATGAAGAAAAGAGTTAATTGACTCACAGTTTCACAGGCTTAATAGGAAGCATGAGTGGGAGGTCTCAGGAAAATTACAATTATGGCAGAAGGTGAAGGGGAAGCAAGCATCTTCTTCACATGGAGGCAGAAGAGAGATCATGAAAGGTGAAGTGCAGCACACTTTTAAACCATCAGATCTCATGACAACTCACTCAATATCATGGTAACAGCAAGAGAGAAATCTGTCCCCATGATACAGTTACCTCCCACCATGTCCTCCTTCAACACATGGGGATTACAATTCAACATGAGATTTGGGTGGGGACACAGTCAAACCATATCAGGTGGGCTCAGTCGACTGGGCTCCTTTCTGTGTTCTAGGAGTCACTGGAGATGAGAAATAAGTCCTGGTGTGTGGTAACCTCTTCAGGGTTTCCAGCTTCCTTCCACATTAGTTCAACATTGATATTGTTTATCTGTCCATTTTCAGTGCCTTCCCTTTTAAGATCTACTTAGGATGTGCTAGTCTTCCTGATGTCCTGGTTTCTCAGTGGCAGATGTTCAATCAGGCTGTATCTAGTCAGGCATCTTAGCTTTCTATCAATTTATCTTCTTAAAATGTAATCTGACTTAAAAAAAAAAGACAATCCAGAAAGAAGATTGTGGATAGAAGGTAGGACTAACTTGTAAACTTGTAGCTCCCAGTTGGACAGACAGAGCAGTATGGGGAGACCCACATTGTGTACTTTTGTTCCAAGAACTTCTGCAGAAACATACCAGGAGAGCCAAGAGAATTCACAGGCACAATGAAGGATGTAGATTACCACTACAGGCTTTGTGGGACAGTTGAGGAACTGTGAGTCAGCTTGCTTTCTCAGCTTGGAGGCCTGTAGATTTGGGTGTGTTCTCAGTCTTGTTCACTGGCTGCCTGGAAGTAAACTCAGTGCTTTTGCAGAGGGGTGGTGGTGGCAGTGGTGGGAGTGAGACTGGCCTTTTGGGCTGTTGCCTGCATGGGAGTGGGGTGAGGTCTGTGGCTGCTGGCTTTCTGCCACTTTCCTGGTGACCTGTGTGACACAGCAAAGACAACCATAATACCACTGGGCATATAACTCCATTTGCCTGGGAACTACATTCTTATCTCTCTCACAGAAGCCACCGCAAGACACACCCAAGGAGAGGCTGAGCTCAGACATGCCTAACCCTGCCCAAACCTGATGATCTTTCTCTACTTGCCCTGGTAGCTGAAGACAAAGGATATAATCTCTTGGGAGCTCTATGGCTGCACCACTAGCTATTCCTATACAACTGCAGCTGATGTGTTCTTGAAAGCACCACCTCCTAGCTCAGGGTCAACCAACACAAAACCAGCACACTTAACAAAATACAACCAAGGATCTTCACAGAGTCCACTTTACTCCCATGCTACCTCTGCCAGAGTAGGTGCTGGTATTCAAGGCTGAGAGACCTGAAGATGGGTATCATCACAGGACTCTTTGCCTTCACTCCCCAGTACCAGCCTGGAGCCCAGTAGCTCTCCTGGATGGGTAGATCTGGAAGAGAAACAATAGTCACTGCAACTCAGGTCTCAGGAAGCCACATTCCTAAGGGAAAGGGGAGGCAATAGACTTAAACTATACCCTACAACAAATGGAATTAACAGATATTTTTCAACAACTGCAGAATATACATTCTATTGATCAGCACATGAAACATTCTCCAAGGTATACCACGTGATAGGCCACAAAACAAGTTTCAACAAATATAAGAATATTGAAAATATTGCAAGTACTCTCTCAGACCACAGTGGAATAAAATTGGAAATCAATTCCAAAGGGATCCCTCAATCCATGAAAATACATAAAAATTAAATAACCTGCTCCTGAATGATCATTGAGTTAACAATGAAATAAAGTTGGATATTAAAAAATTCTCTGAACTTGATAAGAATGATATAACCTCCAGTGTTGCAAGGCTGGTTCAACATATGCAAGTCTCTAAACGTAATACACCACATAATCAGAACCAAAGACAAAAACCACATGATTATCTCAATAGATGCAGAGAAGGCCTTCCACAAAATTCAACAGCACTTTATGCTGAAAACTCTCAATAAGCTAGATGTCAAAGGAACATATCTCAAAACAATAAAAACTATTTACGACAAAACCACAGCCAATATCATACTGAATGGGCAAGAACTGGAAGCATTCCCTTTGAAATCTGGCACTAGACAAGGATGCACTCTCTCACCACTCCTATTCAATATAGTGTTGGAAGTTTTAGCCCAAGCAATTAGGCAAGAAAAAAAAAGTAGAAGATATTCAATTAGGAAAAGAGGAAGTCAAATTGTCTCTATTTGCAGACAACATGATTGTATATTTAGAAGACCCTATCATCTCAGCCTAAAATCTCCTGAAACTGATAAGCAACTTCAGCAATGTCTCAGGATACAAAATCAATGTTCAAAAATCACAAGCATTTCTATACACCAATAACAGACTAACAGAGAGCCAAATAATGTGCAAACTCCACAATTGCTACAAAGAGAATAAAATATCTAGGAATACAACTAACAAGGGATGTGAAGGACTTCTTCAAGGAGGACTACAAACCACTGCTCAAGGAAATAAGAGAGGACACAAACAGATGGAAAAACATTCCATGCTCATGGTTAGGAAGAAGCAATACCTTGAAAATGACCATAATTCTCAAAGTAATTTATAATTTCAATGCTATCCCCATCAAGCTACCAATGACCTTCTTCACAGAACTGGAAAATACCACCTTAAACTTTATATGGAACCAAAAGAGAGCCCGCATAGCCAAGTCAATTCTCAGCATAAAGAACAATCGTGCTACCTGATTTGAAACTATATTACAAGGCTACGGTAATCAAACCAGCATGGTACTTGTACCAAAACAGAGATAGAGACCAATAGAACAGAACAGAGGCCCTGGAGGCAACACCACACATCTACAACCATCTGATCCTTGACAAACCTGACAAAAACAAACAATGGGGAAAGGATTCCCTGTTTAATAAATGGTGTTGGGAAAGCTGGCTAGCCATGTGCAGAAAGCAGAAACTGGACCCCTTCCTGACACCTTACACTAAAATTAACTCCAGATGGGTTAAACATAAGACCTAACACCATAAAAGCTCTATAAGAAAACCTAGGCAAAACCATTCAGGACATAAGCATAGGCAAGGACTTCATGACTAAAACACCAAAAGCATTGTCATCAAAAGCCAAAATAGACAAATGGGACCTAATTAAACCCCAGAGCTTCTGTACAGCAAAAGAAACAATCATTAGAGTGAACCAGCAATGAACAGAATGGGAAAAAAATTTTGCAATCTACCCATCTGACAAAGGGCTAATATCTTGAATCTGTAAAGACTTAAAACAGATTTACAAGAAAAAAACAAACAAACCCATCCAAAAGTGGGCAAAGGATATAGACACTTTTCAAAAGAAGACATATATGAGGCCAACAAACCATATGAAAAAATGCTTATTGTCACTGATTATTAGAGAAATGCAAATAAAAACCACATTGAGATACCACCTCATGCCAGTTAGAAAGGCAATTATTAAAAAATCTGGAGACAACAGATGCTGGAGAGGATGTGGAGAAATAGGAACACTTTTACATTGTTGGTGGGAGTGTAAAGTAGTTCAACCATTATGGAAGACAATATGGTGCTTCCTCAAGGACCTAGAAATAGAAATTCCATTTGACCCAGCAATCCCATTACTGGGTGTGTACTCAAAGTATTATAAATCATTGTATTATAAAGACACATGCACACATACGTTCATAGTGGCACCGTTTACAATAGCAAAGACCTGGAACCAACACAAATACCCATCAGCGGTAGACTGGACAAGGAAAATGTGGCACATATACACCATAGAATAGTATGCAGCCATAAAAAGTGATGAGTTCGTGTCCTTTGTAGGGACATGGATGAATCTGGAAACCATAATTCTCAGCAAACTGACACAAGAACAGAAAATCAAACACCACATGTTCTCAGTCATAGGCAGGTGATGAACAATGAGAACACATGGACTTGGGTGGGTGGAGCATCACACACTGAGGTCTGTTGGGGGTGACAAGAGAGGGACAGTGGCAGTGTGGGGATGTTGGGGAGGGATAACATGGGGAGAAATGCCAGATGTAAGTGACGGGGGGATGGAGGCAGCAAACCACATTGCCGTGTGTGTACCTATGCAACAATCCTGCATGATCTGCACATGTACCCCAGAACCTAAAGTACAATAAAAAAAATGATATAACCTCTGAAAACTTGTATAATATAGAAACAGAAGAAAAGAAATACCAAAACAGGGCAGAACTAAATGAAGTTGAAACAACAACAACAACAAAACAATACAAAAGATAAATGAAACAAAGCTGGTTATTTGAAAAGATAAATAAAATTAATAGGCAATTAGTGAGATTAATGAAGAAATGAAGATAGAAGATCCAAATAAGCTCAATTAGAAGTGAAACAAGAACTATTACAACTGATGACACAGAAATATAAAAGATCATTCAGGACTACTGTGAACACCTTTACTCACGTAAACTAGAAGTTCTAGAGGAGATAGATAAATTCCTGGAAATAGACAACCCTTCTAGATTACATCAGGAAGAAAGAAACTCTGAACAGACCAATAACAAGGAGCAAAATTGAAATGGTAATTAAAAAGCTGCCAACAATTAAAAGTTTAAGACCAAATGGATTCACAGCTGAATTCTATCAGACATTCAAAGAAGAATCGGTACCAATCCTATTGATACTATCCCACAAAATAGAGAGAGAGGGACTCCTCCATTGATCATTCTATGAAGCTGGTATCACCCTAATGCTAAAATCAGGAAGAGAAATAATAAAAAAAATAAAACTAAAGACCAATATCCCTCATTAACCCAGATGCAAAAATCCTCAACATAATACTAGCTAACAGAATCCAACAGCATATAGAAAAGATAATCCACTGTGATCAAATGGGTTTCATACCAGGGATGCAGAGATTGTTTGACATCTGGAAGTCAATAAATGTGATATACTACATAAATAGAATTTTAAAAAATCACATGATCATCTCAATAGACACAGAAAAAGCGTTTGACAATATCCAGCATTCCTTTATGATTAAAACCCTCAGCAAAATCGGCATAGAAGGGACACACCTTAAGGTTATAAAAGCCATCTATGTTAAACCCACAGGAAACATTATACTAAACAAGGAAAAGATGAAAGCATTCCCCCTGAGAACTGGAACAAGACCAGGATGCCCACTTTCATCACCTCTCCTCAATATAGTACTGGAAGTCCTAGCCAGAGCAATCAGATCAGAGAAAGAAATAAAGGGTATCCAAATTGGTAAAGAGGAAGTCAAACTATCACTATTTGCTGATAACATTATCATACACCTAGAAAACCCTGAAGATTCATCCAAAAAGCTCATAGAACTGATAAATGAATTCAGCCAAGTTTGAGGATACAAAATTAATGTACACAGATTAGTAGCTCTGCTATACACCAACAGTGATTAAGCTGAGCATCAAATCAATAACTCAACCCTTTTACAATAGCTTCAAAAAAAAAAAAAAAAAACCCCAAAAAACCTTAGGTATATACTTAACCAAGGAGGTGAAAACATCTACAAGGAAAACTACAGAACACTGCTGAAAGAAATCATAGATGACACAACCAAATGGAAACACATCCCATGCTCATGGATGGGTAGAATATTGTAAAAATGACCATATTGCCAAAGCAATCTACAGATTTAATGCAATTCTCATTAAAATACCACCATCATTCTTCACAGAACTAGGAAAAACAATTCTAAAATTCAACACGTGGAACCAAAAATAGCCCACATAGCCAAAGCAAGACTAAGCAAAAAGAACAAACATGGAGGCAGTACATTATCTGACTTCAAACTATACTGCAAGGCTATAGTCACCAAAACAGAATGGCACTGGTATAGAAATAGGCACATAGACCAGTGGAACAGAATAGAGAACTTAGAAATAAACCCTAATACCTATAATCAACTGATCTTTGATAAAGCAAACAAAACATAATGTGGGGAAAGGATACCCTGTTCAACAAATGATGCTGGGATAATTGACAAGCCACATGTGATTGAATGAAACTAGATCCTCATCTCTCACCATATTCAAAAATCAGCTCAAAATATATCAAAGACTTAAATCTTTGACCTGAAACCATAAAAATTCTAGAAGATAACACTGGAAAAACCCTCCTAGACATTTGCCTAGGCAAAGACTTTATGACCAACAACCGAATAGCAAACACAACAGAAACAAAGATAAATAGATGGGACTTAATTAAACTAAAAAGCTTCTGCACAGCAAAAGTAATAATCAGCAGGGAAAACAGAAAACTCATAGAGTGGGAGAAATTCTTCATGATCTCTACATCTGAGAAATGACTAATATTCAGAATTTATAAGGAACTCTAATCAGCAAGAAAAAAAACAATTTCATCAAAAAATGGGCAAAGGATGTGAAAAGACAGTTCTCCAAATAAGGTACACAAATGGCCAAGAAACATGAAAAAATGCTGAGCATCATTAATTGTCAGGGAAATGCAAATCAAAATCGCAATGTGACACCACCTTACTCCTGCAAGAATGGCCATAATAAAAAAATAAAAAAATGTTAGATATTGGCATGGATATTGTGAAAAGGGAACAGTTTTCCACTGTTTTTGGGAATGTAAACTAATACAACCACTATGGAAAACAGTGTGGAGATTACTTTAAACACTAAAATTAGATCTACCATTTGATCCAGTAGTCTCACTCCTGAGTATCTAACCAGAGGAAATGAATCACTATACGAAAAAGATACTTGCACATGCATGTTTATAGCAGCACAATTTACAATTGCAAAAATATGAATGAGCCCAAACGTCCATCAATCAATGAATCAATGAGTAGATAAAAT
>PVKV010025139.1:0-17051 GCA_004027835.1 Alouatta palliata
TTTTTTTTTTTTTTTTTTTTTTTTTTTGTAAAGACAGGGTTTCCTCATTTTACCCAGGCTGGTCTCCAACTCTCCGGCCCAAGTGATCTGCCCACCTCAGCCTCCCAAAGTGCTGGGATTATAGGTGGGAGCCACCACATCCGGCCCTATCCATGGTTTCTGTTTATCATCAGATATTGAAAAGTTCAGTCCAATCTAATATCACAGTTTTAATTTCTTACCCAAATGAAAGTTCTCCCTTTCACTAGTGTGAGCAAACTTAGACTTGCAAGCATACAAGGAAGAAGGGAGTTCCAGTCATTTTCTTCTTTTTGTTTTACCTCCTCTGGCACTAGCTGTGCCCAGGAGAGAGGAGATTGAAGAAAGAGGCCAGGCCCTCAGCGGCTCTTGCAGTTGTAATCACAGCACCCTCAGTGAATAGCAGATGTAATGGGTATTTCTCTAGTGAGGTGCTTTTGAGAATTTGTTCCTCCTTTGGCCCTCCTACTAAGTATTCCCTTGGCTTGGACAGTGCCCATTTTAGCTAAGCTCTTTCTTTTTCTTTCTTTCTTTTTTTTTTTTTTTGAGGTGGAATTTCAGTCTTATTGCCCAGGCTGGAGTGCAATGGCGCGATCTTGGCTCACCACAACCTTCACTTCCTGGGTTCAAGTGATTCTCCTGCCTCAGCCTTCTGAGAAGCTGGGATTACAGGCACCCACCACCACACCTGGCTAATTTTGTATTTTTAGTAGAGATGAGGTTTCTCCATGTTGGTCAGGCTGGTCTCAAACTTCCAACCTCAGGTGATCTGCCTGCATTGGCCTCCCAAAGTGCTGGGATTACAGGCGTAAGCCACTGTGCCCAGCCCAGCTAAGCTCTTCCATTCTCCCCTTTATGACTTGAATACCAGTTGACTGCCCTGTATAGTGTTTCTTATGTTGGAATCATCCAGAAAGTCCTCTTAGATAGGGTCTGCAAGATGACTCAAGTCCAGCTTTCTTCCTCGTGTCCACCTGGTACAAACCTCCCCTCTGTTTCTGCAAGTATGGCTGGTTCCTTTTGGGACCCCTGGCTTTGCTCTATTGCCACCCACCAGCTTTCTACTGAAGAATTTTTTCCAGTGGTATCAGAAGGCAGCCTCTCCATCCCTTCTCTTAGGAAGCCTGGAGATTGGTAAAGGTCCACTCATGGCAGAACTGGCGTGAGGCCACTCTCTTTGCAAGTTCTGCCTAGACAGTCTTGTACCTCACTTCGGATGTAGAGGGGAGGCTGAAACCTATTGTTCTCAGCTTTGGAGCCTTAGCCAAAACTGAGAAAGGAAAAGCCCTATTTTAACATGCTGTTACATTCCTTTAAAACATCACATATTGTTTTGTTTTGTTTTAATTAACTGTTCCAACTTTTTTTTTTTCTTTTTTTTGAGACAGACTCTTGCTCTTGCCCAGGCTGGAGTGCAATAACGTGACCTTGGCTTATTGCAACCTCTGCCCTCCGGGTTCAAGTGATTCTCCTGCCTCAGCCTCCCGAGTAGCTGGGATTACAGGTGTGGGCGAACACATCTGGCTAATTTTTGTATTTTTAGTAGAGACAGGATTTCACCATGTTGGCTACATTGGTCTTAAACTCCTGACCTCAGGCGATCCACTCGCCTGTCTCCCAAAGTGCTAGGATTACAGGCGTGAGCCACCATGCCCGGCCCTAACTGTTCCAAGTTTACGATGTTTGATTTTTGAAGTCCAGACTCAGAACAGACATCTAAGTGAATCACTAAACCCCCAGAATTTTGCAAATGAAGAAGCAAAACCCAGGGAAGTTCACTGACTTATGGAAGATCACACAGCTGGTAATGATTGGACCAGAATTTGATCCTAGATCTTTGGCTTCCAGATCTTATGTTCTTCCTACCACATTGTCCTGCCTAAAATGCCTCTCCTTTAAACGTACCAGAGACATTTGCTCCTGATAAAGCTACTTGTATGTAAGGGTCAACTGAAAATAATATAAACTTTTAATGATTTTTTAAAAGCCTAGCGCTGGGTGCAGTGGTGTATGCCTGTAGTCTGAGCTACTCAGGAAGCTGAGCACAGCCCAGGAGTTTGAATCCAGCCTGGGCAACATAGCAAGACCCCATCTCTTTATTTAAAATAAAAGCCTGTGAACTAAATGCTGTGATTATGGTGATTATAGATGATTTTAATTTTTGGTTTATCTATGTTTTCTAAGCTTTCTATGAGAATTATATATTTCTTGTTTCCTATGATCCATGTCAGAGGGAAAAAAAAGAGAATTATATATTTCTTTTATTGTAAGAAAACAAAACAGGCCAGGCACAGTGGCTCAGATCTGTAGTCCCAGCACTTTGGGAGGCTGAGGCAGGTGGATCATGAGGTCAGGAGTTTGAGACCAGCCTGGCCAATACGGTGACACCCAGCCTCTACTAAAAATACAAAAATTAGCTGGGAGTGGTGGTACCACGCCTGTAGTCCCAGCTACTCAGGAGGCTGAGAAAAAAGAATCACTTGAATCCAGGAGGCAGAGGTTGCAGTGAGCTGAGATTGCGCCACTGCACTCCAGCTTGGGTGACAGAGCGAGACTTCGTCTCAAAAGAAAAACAACATATAAAATTACTCTTTTTCATGTGGGTTTCTATTTTAGAAAGCAATTCCATGTAAATGAAAACAAAACTGCATCTATTCAGTTTGGGAAAGTCTGTTAGAGTAGAATAATAAGACCTGACTTACAGTCCTGGCTCTTGCTAACTGTGTAACCTTGAGTTAGTCCCTTGACCCTTGAGATTTATTTTATTAAATGTAGTATGGAGAGCCTGGATGGTATAAAATCTAAGCTATTTTCTAATTCTGAAAATAAAAATTTTTTCTTAGAAGGCTTGTAAAGAGCAATTATGAAAACTTACATAAAAAGTCTCAAAATATAAAGCTTCATGTACAGTTACAGCAATAAAGGACCATGAATTCTCATTCTCTGCCATGATCCTTCCAGTCAAGTGAGATCAGCTTCATCATTTTACTCCAGCAAAGCACTTCTCACTTTGAAGACCCTGGAAGTTTTCACTGATCCTCAAGTCCCACCTCCTCCATGAAGTCCCCGACTACTCCAGTCCTCATCGGCCCACCTTCCAGTCCCTACAGACTTTGAGCTTACACTACACCATTTAGCTAATCATTTGATGCTCTTCTGTGTTGCACACTGTGATTTCTTGTGTATTCAACTTTTATTTAAGAGACAGAGTCTTGCTCTGTCACCCAGACTGGAGTGCGGTGGCGTGATCCTAGCTCCCTGTAGCCTCGAACTACAGGGCTCAAATGATCCTCCTGCCTCAGCCCCCCAAGTAGCTGGGACTACAAATGCATGCCACCGTGCCTGACTAATTTTTTCTTATTTTGCATTTTGTACAGATGGGATCTTGCTATGTTGCCCAGACTGATCTCAAATTCCTGAGCTCAAGCAATCCTCCTAAAGCATTGGGATTGCAGGTATGAGCCACTATGCCCAGCCCGTATTAGACTTTTTTCTCCAAGGCATTGCCTGTAGACAGCAGCCATGCTCGCTGTCTCTGTTTTCCCCCTTCCACTGCTCAACATAGGCTGAGCCCTCCCGGGACACTGCGTGTGTGTTTGTTAGTGAGAAGTGTCTGTTAGAAGGAGGGGGGTCTAAAAGGTTCAATTAGAGATTCAAGGTCTGCGGGGTTCCCAGCTGTCCTTGGAGCAAGTTACCCTCCATAGCCAGTCTACGGTTTAGGAGACAGTGAAGTTGATTCCTTTTCCTCCAGCTTCCTTTGGGTCTTTCCCCAACCTGGCCTTGGCCGAGACTGACTCTGGGTTGCTTTTCTGTTGCTGCTCCTCCCTGGAATTGGACCCAGAGTTTGAACCTCCCCTGGAAAAGGGATCACAAGTCTCTCCTTACACTGCTGGCTCCAGGTCACCTTCCGTAGGCCAGGCCTAGAGGGTGGAGTCAGCCAGAGCACTAAACTATCTGGGCCTCTTGGCTGAGAAGGCCAAAACACTCGCCATCAGCTTTGCTATTTTCTCTCTCCCCAGGACCTGGGGAGAAAGGAGGAAGAGCCGCTTCTCTTGTCACTCTCTTTGGCTGGCCTCATCCATTCCTCTTCCATCCTTCACGCCTCCTCCTCTCTCTGTGCCACAGTCCCCATTTTCTTCTGCCTGACCACTGTCCCTCTGGCAGTCTTTCTGACTTCCAGAGTTCATTTTCAGGCCTCTCTTCTTCACCCCCTCTCCTTTACCGCCTAGACTCAGCTCAGGCCCTCTCTGTCAGCCCACCTTTCTGTTTCTGCCTGTTTCTACTGTTCTCTGTCCACAGAGCAAACGGGGCAGGGAGGTGGTGCCACCTTTGTGGGCCAAGCTGGGAGCTGGGTGATTTTTAAGCGTTTTTCTCATTTTAAGGGCTAGGTGACAGAATGGTTGCCTGATGCCGCACCTCAGAGGCTGGTCTGGGGTCTCCCGACAGGAGTCGTCTCACTCTCTGGCCCACAGAACTGGGGGCGAGGCGGTGGCAGCGCTGGCATCAGACCTCGACGTTAGGGAGGTAGATGCTGCCCTCCGAAGTAGGCCGCCTGCGCCGTTGCTCAGTGAGGAGCTCTCCCGTCAGCCCTTTCGAGCTCACCGCCTCAAGTCGCACATCCAAAGTGAAATGTGGGTGTTTTAATCACTGAAGAGAATCCTTAATACTGCTCCTTCAGCACAGAGCCATCTCTCCCGTGCCAGGAGCCGCAGGGAGCCTATTGCTTTCCGTCCTGAACTGGATCCAGAAGCGTTAGGTGAGGCTCAGTACAATTTTCAGTTGTTATCATGGGAGGCCCTTAGAGACGCTTCTCAATTCTAGCAATTAGCCACACAGGGGTCAACCAAGTGTTCTCAGCTCTAATTAACAGCTGTGTTGAATCTGGGACACATAGAATTCCTTTGGGGATGCGCTCTTCAAACAGAAACAAAGCCAGAATAGCAAGCTCTTTCCTCCTTATCAGAGGCTATGAAGTCTGAAAATGACTGCTGAGGGGATTCTTAATGAAAATACCGGGAAGCTGAGTGGCCTCTGGGCTGAATGTACGAATTTAAAGGCAAAAAGACAATCTCAGCTCGACTATGAAGTTATTTAGTAGGGCTCGGGAGGCTCCAGGGAGTGCTGGGGGAATTAGGTGCCTCTCAGCTCCACTCCCGGAGCCCAGTACACCCAGCAGGCTACATGATAATCATCACCACACAAATCAAAGGCTTGCTCTCTGGCTTCAAAAGGAAAAGGAACAGGAACAGGATACTTTGTGTTGGGACTCCTGCTCTGAGCGGGAACTATGCTGATGCCTGTTCAAGTTGTTCCCTGGGTATTTTGGCTTCTTGCCCTGCCTGACAGCTGCAGGAGTTCTGTAAGAAATCTGAGGGAGAATTTCCTTTGCAACCATGACTGAGAACCCAGGATCAAGAGCTTTGCAGACTGAAAAGACATTACCCTTCAAATATCCCAAGCCATCTATTAGGGTCAGCAAGCGGCCGGCAAAAAGCGGGGCAGCTGGCGGTCCAGCCCTGGGTGGAGAAAATGGATTCCATCGGGAAACAGCCAGTTGAACTTTTCTTTATTCACTGAGAGCAAATGCACAGAGACATTTAAAAATAAGTACATGTTCATACTGGGATATTTCATGTGAACGGAAACCTTACCTAAGGCCCCAGATGAGCAAACGTTAACTTTGTGTCACATTTACTTCACAACTTCTTCTAAATAATTTGCGTGTAGATTAGAACCTACCCCTCCTTCCCCTGGCCCCACTCCCCACCCCCATCCTGAGGTTAGTAGGTATTTTTCTATGTAAACCACAACCAGGGGTTTATATTCCTTTTTTTTTTTTTTTTTTTTTTGAGATGAGGTCTCGCTCTGTCACCAGGCTAGCACAATCTCGGCTCACTGCAACTTCCGCCTCCCGGGTTCAAGCAATTCTCCTGCCTCAGCCTCCTGAGTAGTTGGGACCACAGGCGCCACGCCCAGCTAATTTTTGTATTTTTAGTAGAGATGGGGTTTCACTGTGTTGGCCAGGATGGTCTTGATCTCCTGAGCTCGTGATCAGCCCACCTCAGCCTCCCAAAGTGCTGGGATTACAGGCGTGAGCCACCGCACCTGGCCTATATTTTTACTCCATACTGATGCATCTATAAACAATGATATGCTCCTCCATTTTTGAAATATAAGTGGTATCATTTTGTACCTCTCTTTTGCAAAGTGTTTTTATTTCTCTCACCATGTTTCAGAATCACCCTCATTAATACATGTAAATCTTTGAAAATTTATTTATTTATTTTTTGAGACAGACTCATGCTCTGTTGCTCAGACTGGAGTGCAGTGACACAATCTTGGCTCACTGCAGCCTCTGCCTCCTGGGTTCAAGCAATTCTCCTGCCTCAGCCTCATGAGTAGCTGGGACTACAGGCACATGCCACCATGCCTGGCTAATTTTTGTATTTTTAGTAGAGACAAGGTTTTGCCATGCTGGCTAGGCTAATCTCGAACTCCTGACCTCAGGTGATCCTCCCACCTTGGCTGCCTAACATGCTGGGATTACAAGTGTGAGCCACTGTGCCCAGTCAATACATGCAAATCTAGCACATTCATTTTTAACTTTAAAAATATATTTTATTATATGGCTATATCAAAAGGTATTCATCCATTCTCTTATTGATAGACATTAATTTAATTTGGGGGGTAATCACAAACATTGTTGCAATGAATAGTTTTGTATGTTTCTCTTGGGGGATGTGGGAAATTTTTTCTCTAGGGAAATCATTCTCAAAGTTTTGCTTTTGGGATCGTTTTATGCTGTTAAAATTATTAAGGACTCCAAGTAGCTTTTGTTGACATGGATTATATCCATTGATATTTATAGTGTTCAAAGTTAAAACTGAGAAATTTGAAAATATTTATTATTTCATTAAAAAATCATAAACCCATCATATTTTAACACAAATAACATGCTTTTTAATGAAAAATAGCTATATTTTGCCAAACCAAGAAAATTAATGCGAAGAGGGGCATTGTTTTATGTTTTTGTAAATCTCTTTCATGTCTGGCTTAATAGAAGTCAGTTGCAAGTTTCATATCTGCCTCTGCCTTCAATGTGTTGCAACATGTTTTCTGGTTAAAGTATATGAAGAAACACAGGCCTCACACAGATATGCAGTTGTGAAAAAATAGTATTCTAATAGCCTCTATAATTTGGGGTATTCTTTATCAAAAAAACGAAATCAAGAGTTAGCAAATAATAGTTTCTTAAAGATTAGTTGCAATGTTGGAAACTGAAATTGTATCAATGTATTTCTTATACTCTATTATATTAAAACCTATTGATCTTTCTTGGTCATTTAGAAAATATTGGTTCACTGAATTACACATGTCTTACAAATGTTCACAGATTTTATTCTACAGTATCAAAAACCCACATTTACTTAAAGCACCACTGATTTAATCATAAAGGCTTTTAAAAATTGGGAAAACATCAAGTTCATGGTAGTGGACATAAGTTTTCCAAAAATCTAATTTTTGCTTGAAAGCTCAAAATTTATCATTGGCAACAGATGCAGTCAGTCGCTTTCCTTGAAGTGACAGGCTCATTTTGTTCATTTTTTTGAGAAAAATGCCTGCCAAATTCTCAAGTCTGAATAACTATAGTTTGTCAGTCTTTCTTTCAAGTAAAAATAGTGTTCTGGGGAAAAGTGGCTAGTTCATCTCATAGCCCAAAACAATGCACAAGCACTTTTCCTTGCGAGAAGAACCATCAGTCCTTGGCGTGCAAAAGTGCTTTCTGTGTCTTTCCCATTTCATTACACAGAACATTAAATATTAAAAAGACATGTACTCAAGAGGCCAGGCGCGGTGGCTCACGCCTATAATCCCAACACTTTGCGAGGCTGAAATGGGAGGATCACTTAAGGCCAGGAGTTTGAGACCAGCCTGGTCAACATACTGAGACCCCATCTCTATTTAATTTATTTATAATAAATTATAAATAATAAAGATAATAAATTATAATAGTTTATTAGTAAATAATAAATAAAATAAAATTTAAAATAATAAGACATCTACTCAAGAGCTGAGACGTAGTAAGTTTCGCCAGTGATTTTTACTGCTTCATCTGAGTTGTTGGAGGCTCAGTGTGGACACATTTGAGAGTTGAAAACTCCAGGAGGGTTCGGTCTTGGTGGAGTCCTACACTTTTATGAGCTTTACTTCCAGGAGCCCTCCATAGTCTCATGGTGAACACTGGAGTTGAATCCCCTTTGCTTCTGGCAGGGAGAGGGGCAAAGTAACCCTTTCGAAATATTGTCAGAACATTCTATTCTCCTTCACAAGGCCAGCCCTCAAGAGAAACTGTTTTAGCAGAGCCTAGCTGACTGGGGTTTTAGCAGAGACTGACTAACCTGAAGGAGGGGAAATCCTCAATTCTGGCCCCTCTAGCCTTCCTGTGTCACTTAAGGAGGGAATTAAAAGAAAACAAAGCTGAGAAGAACTTGTGAAGGTCAGGACATGGGGCACAGACTCACCAAAAGTCTGAGACCTAATCCAAGGTCTATAAAATCCATCCCTTCTTCCAGCACCTTCCCAACACATCAACAGGGCTCCTGTAAGGTAACCAAAATACAGCTGAACGAATAGCATGCCTTAGACACCACTTAAGAAGTCTCTGGGGAAAACCTAAGGCCAACAGGGGAGGGAGAAACAAAGACACCAGAGGAAATGTTAGCCTCTGACACCTACAGCTGCAGCAAACGGAAAATAAAGCCTGACTCCCAACTAGATCAACATAAAACCTTGCGTGGAAGGGCTGTCCACCTCAGTTCCTTTTAATCAATATCATGTCTGGTTTACAGCAAAAAATTACAAGTCATGTTAATATGCAAAAACACAGTTTGACGAGACAGAGGAAGCATGGAAACCAGAATTTGGATATGGCAGAGATGTTGGAATTATCAGACGGGGAATTTAAAAACAATTATGATTAATGTACTATGATAGTTTTATTTCTGTGGTTCTAATCTGATCCATCTTGTTTGATTCTTGTGCTGATCTCCGTTACAAAGTTAAATGGAAGTCGGGATAGCAGACATCATTGTCTTTTTTTCCCTGAATTTAAAAACGTTTCCAAAATTTCACTGTTTTTTTTCTTTTTCTTTTTTTTTTTAGATGGGGTCTCAGTCTGTCACACAGGCTGGAGTGCAGTGGAGCAGTCACGGATCACCACAGCCTTGACCACCTGGGCTCAAGCAATTCTCCGCCACTTTCTTTGTATTATTATTATGTAATAATACTCTTTCCACAAGTAATATCTTTTCTTTAACGTTTACTCTGTTAATAATAATATTGGCATATCTGATTTTTAAGAGAGACGTATTTTCCTCATTTTTTTCATCGCTTTGCTATCATCACTAAATGGCAGGGCATTATTTTTTTTCAAATTCAGTCTGAGAATTGTAGACTGTTTTTGTCAAGACAGCATCTCGCTTTGTTACCCAGGCTGGAGTGCAGTGGTGCAATCATAGCTCACTGCAACTTTGACTTGATCCTCCCATCTCAGCCTCCCGAGTAGTTAGGACCACAAGCATATGCCACCACACCTGGCTAAATTTTTTTGTAGAGATGGGATCTCACTATGTTAGGCAAGTTGGCCTCAAATTCTGAGCTCAAACAATCCTCCTACCTTGGCCTCCCAAAGTGCTGCGATTACAGGCATGAGCCACCCTGCCCAGCCTGTATACTTTTAATAGACAGAAATAATCTCTCTTCTTTTACTTTGATCACTGATATACTTGGCATTAATTTTAGCAAGTTATTTTGTATTTTCTGTTTGCCATACTCATTGTTTGCTTCTCTTTTTCTCTTTTCCTGTCATCTATTATTTTGATTCTTTTTTTTTTTTTTTTTTTTGAGATGGAGTCTTGCTCTGTAGCCCAGGCTGGAGTGCAGTGGCACGATCTTGGCTCACTGCAACCCCTCCTCCCGGGTTCCAGTTCAAGCAATTCTCCTACTTCAGCCTTCCAAGTAGCTGGAATTACAGGCACAAGCCACTATGCCTAGCTAATTTTTGTATTTTTTAGTAGAGACGGGGTTTCACCATGTTGGCCAGTCTGGTCTTAAACTCCTGACCTCATGACCCAATCCCCCCCAAAGTGCTGGGATTACAGGCGTGAGCCACCACACCCAGCTTGTTTTGATTCTTTTAAGTCCTCTTTTCTTCTTTGTTGGTTCAGAAGTTACATATTCTATATCTGTATTTTTAGAGGCTTGTTTGCTATTGTTAATATTTAACATGTACATTTGCCTTAACAATGCTTAAAGTTACTCAAGAGTTCTATCTTCTTGATAGACCAAGCCTGTTGGCCAGGCTGTTCTCAAACTCCTGACCTCAAGTGATCCGCCCGCCTCAGCCTCTCAAAGTGCTAGGATTACAGGCATGAGCCACCATGCCCTTATATTCTTTAAATTTGATCTCCCCTATTTCCCATTTGATATGTTATTCTTGATTGGTATTTTACCTACCAATCAATAATTTCTGATGTTTCTATAATTTCAATTGTTTCTAACCCCAAATTGCTTTTCAATATTATTACTGTTGTTTTTACAATTAATATTTGTACAGATTTAGTTTACATGTTTAACCATTTATCTCTTAACTTTTTTTTTTTTTTTGCATCTCACTTCATCATTTTTGTTTTAATTTTTTCTTCTGGTACTCCAGGAAGAAACAATTTTCATAAATTTTCATAGATCTCCAGTGATACCCTGTGAATAATAAACATTTTTTATTTCTCTGAAAATATTCTCATTTTAGCCTTATTTTAAAAGATACTTTAGTTATGAATATGATTTTAGCTTAAATAGTTATATTCTCTTAGTTCTTTGAAGATATCATCGAGTCTTTGAGATGCTATTGCTGCTGATGAGAAATCTGTTGTCGGTCTAATAGTTTTGTAGTTTTATGTCTTTTGTCTTTGGTTGCTTTTGAGACTTTATCTCCAATATTCTGTAGTTTTACCATTATTTGTGTGTGTTTTTCAGCTTGTTCCTTCAATATGAGGACTTAGATCTTTTTTATAAATATGGAAACATTTGATCTATTATTTCTTTAAACATTGCCTAGCCCTCTATCTTCTCCTTTAGGAACTCCTATTAGAGGTAAATAGTATTTTCTGATTATGTCCTGTATATCTCTTAACTTTTCTCATACATTTACCATTCCCTTTAATTCCTTTGTACTGGATTCTCTGTGATTTATTCAAATCTGTTCTTCAGTTAAGAAATTCTCTCTTCAGCTATGTCTAACCTCCTGCTTAACTTGTTTAAATTTTTCATTTCGGTGATTGTCATTTTTATTTCTTAAAATTATATCTGTATTTTTAAAAAATCTGCCTAGGTTTTTTTTCAGTATGGTTTCTTTTTTCCTTACATGTCTTTAATCATTTATTTAATTCATAATTCACCAGTTTTATAAGCATGTTTATGTGTGTGCATGTGCATGCAGTTTTAAGAAATTTTATTGCATGTATACCTTTGGGAGTTTTTTGGTTTTTTTTTTTTTTGAAACAGGTCTCACTGTGTCACCCAGGCTGGAGTACTGTGGCGTGATCGTGGTTCACTGTAGCCTCAATCTTCCCAGTTCAAGCAATTCTCCTGCCTTAACCTCCTGAGTAGCCAAGACTACAGATGCATGCCACCACACTTGGCTAATTTTTTTGTGCTTTTGTAGAGACAGGGTTTCACCATGTTGCCCTGGCTAGTCTCGAACTCCTGGGTTCAAGATCTGCCTTTACTTCCCAAAAGTGAGCCACCATGCTTGACCACATGTATGTCTTTGTGTAACCACCACCACAATCAAGATACAGAACTGTTCTATTGGCCGGGCGCGGTGGCTCACGCCTGCAATCCCAGCACTTTGGGAGGCCGAGGTGGGCGGATCACGAGGTCAAGAGATCGGGACCATCCCGGCCAACATGGTATGAAACCCCGTCTCTACTAAAAATACAAAAAAATTAGATGGGCATGGTGGTGTGCGCCTGTAGTCCCAGCTACTCGGGAGGCTGAGGCAGGAGAATTGCTTGAACCCTGGCGGCGGAGGTTGCAGTGAGCCGAGGTCGCGCCACTGCACTTCAGCCTGGTGCCTGGTGATGGAGTGAGACTATTGTCTCAAAAAAAAAAAAAGAACTGTTCTGTCACCGCAAGGCTCCACATGCTTCCCCTTCAGATCTATAAGCACTTGCCTCATGCTTCTACTTTATCCCCAACCCTTGGCAACCACTAATCTGTTCTCTGTTTGTATAATTTTATTTCTTTTTTTTTTTTTTTGAAGTGGAGATTCACTCTTGTTGCCTAGGCTGGAGTGCAATGGCATGATCTAAGCTCACTGTAACCTCCGCCTCCCAGGTTCAAGCAATTCTCCTACCTCAGTCTCCTGAGTAACTGGGATTACAGGCATGTGCCACCATGGCTGGCTAATTTTTTGTATTTTTAGTAGGGACAAGGTTTCTCCATGTTGGCCAGGCTGGTCTTGAACTCCTGATCTCAGGTGATCCACCCACCTTGGCCTCCCAAAGTGCTGGGATTATAGACGGGAGCCACCGCGCCCAGCCATTATTTCAAGAATGTTATATGAGTGGAATAATACAGCATATAACCTATGGAGATTTGCTTTTTTTAGTCAGCATAATTCCCTAGAGATTCATTCAAGTTCTATGTAGCAATAATTTACTCCATTTATTTATATATTTAGAGACAGAGTCTCACTCTGTTGCCCAGGCTGGAGTGCACTGGTACCATCTCAGCTCTCTGCAACCTCTGCCTCCTGGGTTCAAGTGATTCTCCCACCTCAGCCTCCCAACTAGCTGGGACTACAGGTGTGCACCAACACGTCCAGCTAATATTTGTATTTTTAGTAGAGATGGGGTTTCACCATTTTAGCCAGGCTGGTGTTGAACTTCTGACTGCAAGTGATCCACTTGCCTTGGCCTCCCAAACTATTATAGGTGTGAGCCACCGCACCCAGACCTCTATTTATTTTCAAATAAAATATATGTTCATATCTTTTGCCCATTTTAAAATTGGATTTTTATTTTATTTCATTTTTTTTTCTTTTACTGTTGAGTTTGAAGAGTTTGTGCATGTTCTAGATACAAGTACTTTTTTGGACACATGGTTTGCAAATATTTTCTTCCAGTCTATGGCTTATCTTTTAATCACCCTCACAGAAGTTACAGAGCAGAAGTTTTAGAAGTTTTAAATTTTGATGGGATCCAGTTTATCAATTTTTCCTTTTATGAACAATTCATTTGATGTCAACTCCTTAATAATTGTAACCTAAATAGATATTTCAGTTACTAAGCAGTCTCCTTCCGATTTGCTGTTATAGCTAGTTCTTAGGATACGAATTCCTCCCATTGTTGTGCATATGAGCGCTCCCTCGCACTGGTTCATTGATTCATCTCTTTTGTATTTTATGAACTTTTGAAAAAGGTGTTCTTTTTCCTTTATCTTAGTGCCCCAAACTGTGCATGTCACTCTGCTTTAATGTTTCCTCTTTCCAGGGCTTAAGAAATTTTACAGATCCTGGACCAGTTTGGGGATTTCTGTACTTTAGAGGCATGAAACACGTGGACCCAACTTCCTCATTTGGTCAGTCTGGGGTTTTTCCCCTATTGGAGACGTTATTCATTTCATATCAGGTACAGAGCCAGTTTGTAACTTTTGTGGACCATTGGGATAATTTTAAAAATTTTCTCATCATGGACTTAACAAGAGCTAAGCAAGACTTAAGCAGAATCCCAGTTCCAACACCTTGTCAAGTCCGTAGCCCTGTGGTTTTTTGCCCCCGTGTGACTGTTTAATCACCAACCTCCATCCCTAAGATCCAATATCCACTTTTCCAGTTTACTACAGCATAAATGGGTTTACTGCACTAATTTGGTTCACTCTTTGTTTTGGGCATTTGTGGTTTCCATTTTTTTTCTTTTTTTTCTTTCTTTCTCTCAATCTTGACTATGTAATTAAATTTTCATATTATTTTATAAAGCATTTTAGTATACTTATAGTGAGAGTTAGTTCACATTAGCTTAATATCCCTGTTGTCTAAACCAATACAATCCATATAAGTGTTGTAATCTTGAAGAAAATTACATATAATTTGAGTACAGAGGATGAAATCTTAAGAATTAAAAAAAAAGAGAGACAGATAAGATAAACAGTGAAGTTAAAACGAAATATTTGACAGGGAAGCCCCTAATATTTCTCTATCCATTAAGGTACAGGTTTGGACAGAAAGCACAAAATTTTCTTTGATCTTTCTGATGGTTTTTTTTCACTGATCTCATTTCTATCACCCTTCCCTTTAATAGACTTTTTCCCTTTGATTTCCCAGGATATGCTCAATGTAAAGTGTTCTGGCCTTCTTCTGAGCTTTGTTTTCTGAATTTTCCTCCTCACACCCTCTCATCCCCAATCCTGAGTTATAATTTTAGACCTCTTGTTCTAACTTGACAACTGGTTTCTAATTACCCAGCCATTTCCCATGCCTATCATTGGCCAGGAAAAACCAGGCTTATCTCAACAATTCCAGTGCTAATTTTATATCTTTAATCCTTAAATTGCTTGCTGTTCTTAGTCCCCAACATTTTCATGCCAAAAAGTTTGCATCAAGTTAGTCTCTTTATGGAGAGAAGGTTGACAAATGGAAGGAATGTGGGCAATTCTCTATTACCATAATTAAAGTGGAAGCGGAAAGGCCTTGTGTTGTGAAATAAAACCATTTCTTCATTCTCATATTTAGTTTTTTTCAAGTCCACACACATTTCTACTTCTCTATTTTGTGTAAACAATGGTGCTTCCTTTTTTTTTTTTTTAAGAGATAAAATCTCTGTCACCCAGGCAGCCTCACCTTGAACTCCTGGGATCAAGCAACCCACTGCCTCATCCTCCCTAGTAATGGGACTTCACGTTCAAGACAAGCCACTGTGTCTGGCTATTTTTTTTATTTTTAATTTTTAGAGATTGGGGTCTCACCTTATTGCCCAGGCTGGTGCTTCTGATTGAAGTCCTCCAAAGAATTTTTATTGCATTTAGATTGAAGTTTAAATTTCTCACTGTGGCCTACAAGAACTTACATGATCTGGACCTTGCCTAGTCTTCATACTCAACTCTGTGTCTTCCTTTCAATGGGTAGATTCAGGTATTCTTTTATTTCTAGACATTTTTATTAGATAATTATAATTTTAGATATTGGTTCTGGTTTAATGCTTTGTTTTTATTCTTTGTAAACTCTAGTTTTCCATATGTTAGATCTTCTCTGCTGATCTCCTATATGTACTGCTCTGAATCAATTTTAAATAAATGGGTATCACTTCAACTCAAGCATGTACTAAGTTCTAAGTATGCTAGAATGTACCCTAGTCAGTGATTTTTTAAAAGGGATCACACATGGTTCATTTTGTTTTCTATGAGCTGATGATTATATAGAAGCAGCTCATATGGAGAAAACAACTTGAGACTGGGCATGGTGCCTCATGCCTGTAATCCCAGCACTTTGGGAGGCCAAGGTGAGCAGATTGCTTGAGCCCATGAGTTCAAGACCAGCTTAGGTGACATAGCAAAGCCCTGTCTCTACATAAAATACCAAAAAAGAAAAAATTAGCTGGCGTGGTAGCATGCCTATAGTCTCAGCTACTCGGGAGGCTGAGGGAGGAGGATCACTTGAGCCTATAAGGTCAAGGCTGCAATGAGCCAAGATTGTGCCACTGCACTCAAGTTTGGGTGACATAATGAAACCTCATCTCAAAAAAAAAAAAAAAAAAAAAAAGAGAGAGAGAAAACAGCTTGATAAAAAGTGAAGGTGTCAATAGTAGGTGAGTAACTACTAAAACAGAGATAAAGGCATTAGGTGATATACAATCAAACTGTGTAGCCAATAACAATAAGAAAGGCTACTTATAAAATCCAGGCTTAATGGGCTCTGTGGAAGAAACCTTATCTTTTCTATTCATTTATCAATGTTCGCATTGATCTTTATTACGATACTTACTGACATTATATTTAGACTTCATATTTTCTTATTTTTATGCTACTTTGTGTGTTTTGAATGTTTATGTGCACTCCCCATTCCAGAATTCATATTTTGAAACCTCATACCCAATGTGAGGGTATTTGGAGGCGGGACCTTTGAGTGATTAGGTCATGAGGGCAGAAGGCTCATGAGTGGAATTAACGCCCTTATGAAAAAGGCTCCAGAGAGATCCCCACCCCTTCTGTCATGTGAGGTTACAACAAGAAGATGCCCTTTCTTTCTTTCTTTTTTTTTTTTTTTGAGACAAAGCCTCACTTTCTTGCCCAGGCTGGAGTGCAGTGACGCAATCTCAGCTTATTGCAACCTCACCTCCTATGTTCAAGTGATTCTCCTGCTTCAGCCTCCTGAGTAGCTGGGATTACAGGTGCGTGCCACCACACTTGACTAATTTTTGTATTTTTAGTAGAAACAGGTTTCACCATGTTGGCCAGGCTGGTCTCAAACTCCTGACCTCAGGTGATCTGCCCACCTTGGCCTCCCAAAGTGCTGGGATTACAGGCGTAAGCCACTGTGCCCAGCCGAGAAGATGGCCTTTCTGTGAGAAAGTGGGCTCTCATCAGATGTAAAATCTGCTATCACTTTGATCCTGGACTTCCCAGGATCTTCCAGAATTGTGAGCAATAAATTTCTGTTACTTATAAAGTCACTCAGTGTATGGTATTTTGTTATAGCCTCTTGAACAGGCTAAGACACTACTGTACAGGTATTCCCTGGCAGATATTTGATGCTTTGTCTGTGTTCCTTCAGAATTTTGTACAAACTTCTATTATAGCACTGACTACTTGGGCTGTAAGAGAGGTTAGCTCAGTGGCCCAGAGCGGTGGCTCTAAAGTCAGACAGATATGACATAGATTCTTAGCTCTGCCACTTACTAGCTCTGTGACCTCAATCAAATTACCTGGCCTATAAGCTTCATTTTCTTTATCTGGCAAATGAGGGTAAGAATAGATTG
>PVKV010025139.1:17151-30277 GCA_004027835.1 Alouatta palliata
CAGCACTTTGGGAGGCCGAGGCGGGTGGATCACGAGGTCAAGAGATCGAGACCATCCTGGTCAACATGGTGAAACCCCGTCTCTACTAAAAATACAAAAATTAGCTGGGCATGGTGGCACGTGCCTGTAGTCCCAGCTACTCGGGAGGCTGAGGCAGGAGAATTGCTTGAACCCAGGAGGTGAAGGTTGCGGTGAGCCGAGATCGCGCCATTGCACTCCAGCCTGGGCAACAAGAGCGAAACTCCGTCTCAAAAAAAAAAAAAAAAAAAAAAAAAAAGAATAGATTGTCACAAATGCTAAATCAGACAATGCATGTAAAGGGCTTAGTACAGTATCTGGCACATAGTAAACATCAATTCATCTTCTTGTTTTTTTTAAGAGATGGGGTTTCATCATGTTTCGCAGGCTGGTCTCCAACTCCCGAGCTCAAGAGATCCACCCACCTCAGCCTCCCAAAGTGCTACGTTTACAGGCATGAGCCACCATACCCAGGCAATTCATCTTTACAGATAACTGTCTGCCTTACTGTACCATGAAGATGAGGACCATGGTATGTTCCTTTTTGTACTCAAGTGTTTGTTGAGTGAATTTGCAGCTCTGTATCATAGTCCTTTTGCTTAACAAAAGGTCATATGCCATATGCGATGTTGGTTCACTATCTAGGAGACTTTTAAACAGAGAACAAAGCGCCTAGCGTGTGCTCTTCTGGTAAGGCATGCTTAGGTGTAAATAGTTATTGACACTTGGAACTCTTTTTAACCTATGATCTGGAAAACCCCATTAGTCTGGCTTTCTCCAAAGTTCTTGTGCCCACAATTTTTCCACAAAGTTTTCTACCATTCCATTGAAGACATGCCTGTAGTTTTCTGGGATGGCTAATTATTTTATTTTAAATTCACCTCTAAATCTTTATTCCAGAGCATCCTGTATGCAGCTCAAGCTATTAATATTTTGAATTTGGCACCCCTGAGGAATATCAGCATTCAATTATGGATCACATTTTCCTCTTTTCTCTAGTTGCTCCAATGTTGCATTTCCCAAGAAGTTTGTTAAGAATTTAAGGAGGGAGGAAAACAACCCAGCTGTCTTTCCCTTTGGCTCCTGGCACTAATTTAAATTTTCCCTTTAAAAATGATGTCTGGTGACATGGTTTGGCTGTGTCCCCACCCAAATCTCCTCTTGAATTTCCACGTATTGTGGGAGGAACCATGGTGGGAAGTAATTGAAGCATGGGGGCAAGTCTTTCCCTGCTGTTCCCAGGATAGTGAGTAAGTCTCAGAAGATCTGATGGATTTAAAAATGGGAGTTTCTCTGCACAGATTCTCTCTTTGCCTGCTGCCATCCATGTAAAGCATGACTTGCTCCTCCTTGCCTTCAGCCATAATTGTGAGGCATCCCCAGCCATGTAGAACTGGAAGTCCATTAAACTCTTTCCTGTATAAATCACCCAGTCTTAGGTATGTCTTTATTATCAGCTTGAAAACAGACTAATACATGTGAATATATTGATATAGATATAGGTAGAATTATGGCTATACTGGAGACATATATGTAGTTTTTTATACAGATGAAAAAGTCTGGAAAAATACATCTCAACAAGTTAAGACTGGTCATCAGTGGGTGGTCATATGATCAGTGTTTAGTTTTTCTTTCTACTTCTCAACATAAGGCCTTAATGGGTTGGTTTCTTTTCTGCTTTCACTTTAGCTATGATAATTCTCTGAGACTATTAACCATTTTCAAAGTCTGTTTTCTCATTTGTTTTAGTAGTAGGACTCTTAATTTTTAGATGAATACGAGATGATCAGAATAAAGACTACATTTTCTAGCCTCCCTTGAAACTAGCAAGAACCATGTGTCCACCTTCTGGTTAATAGGATGCAATTAGAAACGTCATGTGCAATTTGGGGAAAGTGTCCTTGAATGCAAGATGCATTCTCCTTCCTTTCTTTTCTCCTTCTTGCTGACGGGAAGCCAGATATAATGACTAGAAGTTGAGCAACCCTTTTGGACCAGAAGAATAAAAGTCACACCCTAGGGATGGCAAACTGAAAAGCTGCAGGAGGCCTGAATCCATGACAATTCTGTGGACCTTGCCAAACTGGACTTAGATTTCTCATCTCTAGATGTTTTACATGAGAGTTACATATATGTTTAAGAAATGATTAATTTGGGTTTTATGTTATAGCTAAATCCTAACTGATGTGAAATTGTGTATAATTCATATTTTCCTTTGCTTCAGTCATGAAGAATTTGTATTATATGATCTTCCCCTGACACGCTTCGCATAATTTCTGTAAGTGTACTGTCATGCTTTAATTCTTATGCAGTTTTAAGATTGTTAAATCTTGTAAATCTCTAGTTCAATGAAAACGTTAGCATGTGTTTACCAGAACACACATAAAAATTGTTCATGGCACAATCCATTGATAATAGCAGCAATTTATTAAACCACTGATAAAAATGGTTAAATAAATTGTGGTACATTCCTGCCATTGAGTGTTACACAATGGTGAAAATGAATAGAGTATGATCGCAGCATTATTGATCAACCTTAGCAATATAGCGTTGAGCCAAAAGAACAAGTCCTAGAAAACATATAATGTAATACATTTAAAACAAAACTAGCATATTGTTTAGACCCACACACGTGTAATAAAATATAAAGAAGAGCAAAGTATGATAAAAACAAAACGTAAGAGAACAGTTACTGAGAAGAATGTTGGGGGCTGGTATGGGTGGAACAGGCAGGTCGATGTAAGTTATGGAGAGCTTTTGGCTTTTGGGTTAAGAGGTGGTGTTATGAGGGGCTTATTGTATTATTATAACACTGCGTAAATAAACAAAACGAGGTTTATGTAAAAACCAACGGGCCAGTCATAGCCCTTGATTCATGACACACTATCAACATGATTCAGAACTGTGATTAATCCAGTTTCGTGCTTCTGAAGTTCATAAAACAATCATACCACTTAGGAAGCTGCCTATTATGCAGGCCTGGTTTTATTTCTACAAACCAGACAACAAGGATGGATGTGTTTCTATTTGTGTACCCAACTGTTTCCCTAACCAGGTTTTTAAAAATAAACTTTTAATTTTAGAATAGTTTTAGATTTACAGAAAAGTGGCAAAGGTAGGACAGAGTTCCTATAACACCCCCTACCACCACCACTTCCCCAACTGTTAACAGCTTGCATTACTATAGTACGTTTGTTCCGACTAATGAACCAATGTTGATACATTATTATTAACCTGAGCCAGATTTCAGGCTTCCTGAAAGCAGAGACCATGCATTTCAGCATTCCTCATCTTGTATCTAGTCATTATTCTATATGTGTTGATTGATGAGGAAATAAACTTTTTAAATGAACAAATTTTCTGCAAAAATAAGCTCCATATTTTATTATCATTTATAATTTACTTTAAGCAGCTTTAGCGCTTTGAGATAGAACCCTGTGCTAAGTTGGGTTTAACGTTCTTAAAAGTCATTATTTTTGAATTATTTACCAGCATTCTCATTAGAATGAGCACAGGATGCCAAATGCTGAACTGGGTATTTTTTTTTCCTTCCCTGGGTTTCTTTTCTAAATCAGGTCATGGAAAATGGATGCTATTTCTTTAAATAATATAACCAAGCTGATCCCTGGATTACAATTAGGTTACGTAACTTGCTTATGAGCTGCTTTTCATTAAAACTTGCAGTGGGCAATGGGGCTTTACGTTTCAGAGCAAAGCCGGGGAGAACAATCCTGCCGAAAGCCAGAACACATGCGGGGTCAGTAGCAGAGACGGCAAGAATTTCGGCACGAGATTGAGTTCAATGTAGGCGGCTCCTTTTCTCTTTAAATCCTGAAAACATCCTTTGTCCTACCAAACTCGCTAGTTCCAAGTACATCTAAAACGTACATGCTGAGGGCCCACCCCGTGAGGGAAGATCGCATGGCCGGTCCGCAGAAGGCTGAGGAATGAGGAGCCCTCCAGGGAGAACATTATCAATTTTCTGCAGAACCATAGCTCAGTTTTATTTCTTGCAGAACACACATTACTAGGAAACATTTTAAAGATGTGGAGTTGGGAGGTAACAAAAACCCTAGTTCCACCCTAGAATCATATATTTGCAAATAAGCATTTCAACGGTACAAAAGACAAAGTTTAAGGTGTCAGATCAGGTAGAAAACAAGAAGCATGGTGTCAAAACCCAAAGAAAAGAAGTCTGAGGAGAGTTGGGATGAGGGTTCATCACAACATACAAACATCTGTTCTGAAAAATGGAGAGAAAGCCAACTTTCCCCAGAAAGGAAGTTGTTCATGCTGCCATACAGGATACTCACTACAGGATGAGAGCTCTTTTTTTTTTTGAGACAGAATCTTGCTCTTGTCACCCAGGCTGGAATGCAGTGCTGTGATCTCGGCTCACTGCAACTTCCATGTCCTGAGTTCAAGTGACTCTGATGCCTCAGACTCCTGAGTAGCTGGGATTACAGGCGCGTGCAACCCAGCCCAGCTAATATTTGTATTTTGAGTAAAGACGGGGGTTTCACTATATTGGCCAGGCTGGTCTCGAACTCCTGTACTCAAGTGATCCGTCCACATCAGCCTCCCAAAGTGCTGAGATTACAGGTGTGAGCCACCGCACCCACCAGGATGAGAGCATTTTTGATACTCATATTAAGACTGCCTCCTAGAAGATGATAAATGCTAGAAATGAAAGTTTTGGCTGTGGTTGGTGGCTCACGCCTGTAACTCCAGCTACTTGGGAGGCTGAGGCATGAGAGTCACTTGACCCTGGGAGGCGGAGGTTGCAGTGAGCTGAGATTGTGCCACTGCACTCCAGCCTGGGCTACAAGAGCAAGATTTTGTCTCAAAACAACAACAACAAAAACCAACCTCTCATCCTGTAGTGAGTATCCTGCATAGCAGCAGTGAACAAGGTCAAGAGATCGAGACCATCCTGGCCAACATGGTGAAACCCCATCTCTACTAAAAATACAAATGGGCCTGGTGGTGTGTACCTGTAGTCCCAGCTACTCGGGAGGCTGAGGCAGGAGAATTGCTTGAACCCGGGAGGATCGCACCACTGCACTCCAGCCTGGGCGACAGAGCGAGACTTCCTCTCAAAAAAAAAAAAAAAAAAAAGAGTTTTACAATTAGAGTAAGCAAATTATCAGAGAATGGGACAAAACACTCTCGACAATAAATTAATGGGAGAGAGCTCTGTTGGAGATTGAAGCAGAACAGGACCATGAGAGAAAGGACAGCATAATGTCAAAATTCTACCAAATACAAAATTCTTTTTTGAAATAGAATGATTGCATAGAGATAAAAATAGCAATCAGGAACAATTAAATGAACTTGGAGCCCATCATGTACTTGCAGAAACACCTGTAATTTATTATATGGAAACAGCCAAAAGGATAATTATTTAAGCAGCTAAATTAAAACTTGTTTCTTAGCTTTTGATAAATGTGATCTCTTACAAATTCTCAAAGTAGAGAAGGATATTTTATTATATAGCTGTCTAAAATATTGGCTAAAGAAAACTTTTTTGTCTTAACTTACCGTTAGCTTTTTAAAAATTGTGGTTAACTTTTAACTTTCAACGACAAATACTTAATATTTATAGTTAACTTTTGTAAGTTTTTAAACTGAAAAAATAAACTTTCAACTATCATTATGACCAATGTAAATGTAAAGTATATGCTGGAATGCAGAGCAGTTCATTAATTCTAATGGTATTGCACATTAATCTTGGCTTCAACACAGTCCAAAACTTGCCTAAGCCCTGTTGGTTGCTGGGGAGTTTTTGATTCTTGTGTGTGTGTCTAATTTACTAATGAACCTTGGTGTTATTTAGGGCTGAACCAAGCACATCTGAACGGGTCTGGCCGATCCCAGGCAGCTGGGGAAGGACACCCCGGTGTACTGAGCAGAGCTGGAAGAACACCAAAGCTGGGATGAGTCAGAGGCTCTCAAAGTGTGTAGTGAGTCACAATCAGTGCCCCCGCCCCCCTAGTTGTAGCAAAAAATAAAAAAATAAAAAGGAAAAGAAAAAAGGGAGGGGGCTTCTAAAAAGGAAGATATTAAAGGACACACCACAAACCCCTTCCCTGTGACCCTTCATACCCTGAGTGTCGTGGGCCTTGCCTGTTCCAACAAGGCACAGACAAGAGGCCATAATGTAAGTGATGGCCAGAGGTGAAACCAGCAAATCTAACCTCCACGCTAACTCTAACATGATGGACAGCAAGAAAGGGGACAGGTGGGCCAGCACCTGTCACTAGGGTGTCATCACCAGCGATGCATCTTGGGGAATCTGCAAGTGATCTTGGGTACTGGGAATGCACTAGAGTATGTGAGCTCTGGTGTCTCAGAGACTTTGGTTGAAATGTAAATCCTTCCTCTGTTATTAAGTGGGTGTTACTGGAACAAGTCTCTTAAACTCTGAGACACAGATCCCTAATCTGAAAGTAAGAATGTCCTTTCTCACTAGGTGGTTGGTTTGATGGCGGTGGGGCGTTCAGGTGACTAAACAAGATTTCATGGTCTCACTTAGCTCAACTCTCCAAGTGTGTAGTGAGTCACTATCAGTGCCCCCATGAAAGAGATACTCCATAAATATTTGCTGAATAAATGTCAAAGTGATGCCGCTACTAGATCACCCACCTGAGGCTGTGCTCGACACCTGGTTGACATGCTTTCCATGGGTCTCTTAAGACCCTGTTGCCTGTATCCTGGAGATCAGGAGCAGAGTCTGTTTCCTAATCCGGAATTGTCTGTGTCCTATGGAGAAAGCTTATGCGGAAAAGCTACACATGGAAATACCTCAAGTATTCAAAAGCACTGTGCTGTTCAATAATCTACAGACAGTAGATTATTGAATATGTCACTGGTGAAGATTAGTGTGTTGGTGATGAGAAACCAGAGGCTTTTGAGGCTTATTTCAGTATTTGTGTCCATTTTTGGAGAAATATACAGCATTCTTTTGACCAAATTTTACTAAGGCTTCTCCTCTGCAGTGTTTTGTTTTGGGTCCACCCAACAGAAAGAATGACAAGATAAGGCTCAGAAGCCCTATCTAAAGTGCATAGTCTTGTAGAGGTACATGACTGCATAGATGCCTGCAGCCCCAGAGGCAAGCTGTAGAACAAGAAGCTTGAGGACAGAGTTGTGAGACTGTCTCATTAATTTTTGTAATTCTCACTGGGTCTGTTATTCTGTCACACAAAAAATAATGATCATAATCATGATAATGATGATGAAGATGATGATGATGATAACGTAACCGCAAACATCCAGAGTGCTTCGTATGTACCAAACACTGTGCTAAGAGCTCCACGCATTCACATGTTGCTTCTTTTAATTTTTACAACTCTGCTGGGTAGCTTCTCTTTTAAACCTGATTACAGGTAAGGGAATTAAGGCAAAACTTTTCTCTGGAAGATGCAGAAGACATTCATTTGCTTGTTCATCTGAGTTTCAGCATCATGTAAAAATTTGGGAAACAAAAATGGAATAAAAAATGTCTTTTGTTTCTAGTTGGTGCTAGAAAGTAGACCTGGAGGGAAAAGAAGAAAGCTAGTATTATTTGAATATTATGAATGTGCCAAGCACCTTTACACCTACGATTTTGTTTAATCTTAATTTTATAGGTGAAAAAATGGAAGATTAGAAAGGTAACGTAAGTTGGGCCCCCAAATGCCTGACTCTAAAGTCCACATTCTTCGCATTCTATCATGGAATTCCGGCTCTGTCACTTACTACCCATCTCTGACTTTTTTTTTTTTTTTTTTTTTTTTTTTTGAGACAGAGTCTCCCTCTGTTGCCCAGGCTGGAGTGCAGTGGCATGATATCGGCTCACTGCAACCTCCACCTCCTGGGCTCAAGCACTTCTCCTGCCTTAACCTCCCAAGGAGCTGGGATTACAGGCATGCGCCACCATGCCTGGCTAATTTTTGTATTTTTGGTAGAGATGGGGTCTCACCATGTTGGCCAGGCTGCTCTCAAACTCCTGACCTCAAGTGATCCACCATCCTCAGCTTCCCAAAGTGTTGAGATTACAGGCGTGAGGCACCGCACCTGGCCCCGTCTCTGACATTTTTAGACTTTGGTGTTGTAACAGTAAAATGGAGATTAAAAGCCTGACCACCTACCCCCAGGATGTTTTCAGAAATCATGTGACGTAATCGAGATGTTTGACAAAAATGAAATAGGCATGGATATTGAGAGCAAATAATTCAAATTCAAATGAAGGAGATATGAGCGTAACTATGATACCAGACATTGCATGTCATTATACTTGTTTGAGCAAAATGCCTGCAGCACAGAAAAGAGTTATTGCTGTTGCCTGGGTGAGCCATGGAAGAGTCCATAGAGAAAGTGGCATTTAAGCTAAATCTTTAGAATGAGGAGGGTTTCATTAGGTTAAAAAAAGTAAAACAAATAGGGAAGTTGAGGAAGGGCATTGTAAGGAGAGGCAAAAGAATAGAGGTATGAGAGCTTATGATATGTCCAGGACACAGTGAGTTGTAAGAGAATGCCAGAGTACCATGTGCCCTGGGATTGGCAGACGGTGAGCCCAGAATGAGTGGACCAGATTTAGAAGGGCCTTGAATGCCACCCTAAGGCCTTTGCACTTAATTCTGTAGGCAACTGGGAGCCACCAAGGGTGATTACCCAAAGAATCCATAAGGACAAAGAGTCTGAACAGGGCCTTTTGCCATTCTGTTCTTGTGGTGACCACAAAGTCCCATGTTCAGAACATCACAGTCTGTTGCCATGGAAATAGTAATGGGCCTCACTATGGGAATAAATTATCCTCATCATTATACCTTTCTTCCAAGGAACTCAAAGTGTTTGTTGTATGTGTTTTCTTTTCTTTCTTTCTTTCTTTTTTTTAAATAGAAGCACCAGATGGTGGTTAAGGGAAAGAAGAAAGCCTAAAGACTGTTGAATTAAAGGAGATTTCAAAGGAATGGAAGGAAAAACACAAGTTGAATTTTGAAAGGTTTAATCAAAACAGATGGCAGAATATCTCAGCCTGAGGGAAGGGGAAAACTGTCTCAGAACCCATCTGATTTAGGAGCTTCTTCACCCTGGCTTCCTGGGTCCCTGTCTGCTCCCGCCTGCAGGCTGACTGTTCAAACTGGTTAATGAGGAAGGAAAGGTGTGTGTGTGTATATGCATGCATGTGTGTATCAGATAATATATATGCCAGACACAAGAATTGTCAGAATGCCTTTTTAATTAAAGTTCTAGAAATACTGGTTTATTATGCATGTAATCTTTATTTTCGGATTGATTTTTAAAAATAATCAGCAAAGTTTTATTATCTTCACAAAATTGTATCTGCTGTTTCCACTCCTCTGGGGGTAGCAGAAGGAAACTTGTTTGTGCTTATCTAATTAGCACACACTTTCCTGTATCACCTTTTTATTTTTATTATTGTTTTATTTTTTTGAGACAGAGTCTTGCTCTCTTGCCCAGGCTGGAGTGCAGCGGTGCAACCATAGCTCACTGCAGCCTTGAACTCCTGGGCTCAAATGATCCTTCCACCTCAGCCTTCCAAGTAGCTGGAACTACAGGTGCACGCCACCATCCCCAGCTAATTTTTTTTTAGACAGAGTCTCACTCTGTCACTCAAGCTGGAGTGCAATGGTGCAATCTCGGCTCACTGCAACCTCCACCTCGTGGGTTCAAGAGATTCTCCTGCCTCAGCCTCAGGAGTAGCTGGGATTATAGGCATGTGCCACCACATCCAGCTAATTTTTTTTTGTATTTTTGGTAGAGATGAGGTTTTGCCATGTTGGCCAGGCTGGTCTCAACCTCAGGTGATCCACCCACCTCAGACTCCCAAAGTGCCAGGATTACAGGCATGAGCCACTGCTCCCAACCTAATATTTTGTGTATTTTGTAGAAACGGGGTTTCACCATATTGCCCAGGTTGTTTTTGAACTCCTAGACTCAAGTGATCCACCCACCTCAGCCTCCCAAAGTGCTGGGATTACAGGTATGAGCCACCGTGATTGGCCCAAGTATCATCCTATTGTAATTCAGTGCTCAGGATAGAATAATTCTGTCATTATTCCTTGTTACAGAAGCAGGCCCGCAGAGATTGCAAATATGGCCCACGTTATTTCTAAATGGCAGATAAGTGGCAGAGCCCTAGTCTGCTCAGGCTGTTTCCAAAACTCTGACAGACTTCTGGACCTGACACTCCAAACTGAGAGAATCTGAGCAAGTTACTCATTCTGCCTCAGTTTCCTCTATAGGATGGAAAAGCAATGCCTTCTCCAGCGTTCTTCCTTTAATGGCGTGGCCATGGAATGGAACTTGAATTCGAAGAATGGTAGACTCTATGTATAGTTAGTTTTGATATCCTGTGCACCTCATTTGAGACCTCTGTCCCCCTGTCTTGCCAGGCTACCCAGGTTATTTTGAGTGGGCAGCTCAAGTTCTAAGGATTGAAATAGTTTTTTTGTTTTTTTTAAATTATAAAATGCAAAGGCAGGAAGAAATTAGGGCATTGGGGTGCCGGAGAGGTTACATTTATTACACAAGTATTTAATGAGTGTCTACTAAGTGCCTTCACTGTTAGTTGGTGGAGATAGTAAAGTGAGCAAAATGCACAGGTCCCAGCTACACTAGAGGGCTTAGAAAAAGAGCAGGCATGCAAGGATTTCTACCTGGAAGCTGCATTCGAAATGAGGTTTTAACCATTTTCCTCCATGAAAGACAGCTTCCTAAACTGGTATCTTATTCCGTCTTCAAGGAGGGAAGGAAAAGCATGTTTTTCTTAACCTCCTCTAACAATCTTAGGAATCTGTCCCCACTCCCTATTCTCCTCAATACAGATCATCCTTATCACATACAATGCTCTTCAGCTTCCTGAATATTTTTGGTTTAGATATGAGCCTCAAATTAGATGGATCAGGATAAAAATGCTTGAGAATGAATTCTTTATCATTCTGCTGTTTATGGGGACAGCTCCACTCCATGGAAACGCACTGCTGGCTGATAACCCAACTGTTAGCTGCAGATTGTGGTTTTATTGTGAGCAGGAAGGGGAAGAGAGCAGGGTGAGGCAGCCGCCACAAGAGAGGAGCAGAGTGGGTGCACGGAACCCCAGCCTGCCTGCTTCCCGGCTCATCTGCAGCCTGATCTCAAACCCTTCCAACCTGCCACAGCTCAAAAGGGGAACACTTTTCCATAAGAAGCCATGCCTTTCGGTTTGGATGTTTCTACTAAAACACACTCTCTCCAAAGTGCTTAGTTTTCTCTGCTCACCCACTTTGATTCACCTTACACAGTTCTGTGCATGACTACATTTTACTAAAGCTTAAGTGAACTTCAGAGTTTCTTACTTAAGGTCATTGGGTGTTGGGGCTGGTGGGAACATAAAAGAACCTTTTCTGAAGAGAAGGACTGAGGTGGAACCAGTGATGCACATCCCAAACAGGCTACAAAATGCCAGGAAGTCTTTAGAGAACTGAGAAAAAAAAAAACCAAACAGGGCTTAGAAAACCCGGAAAGGACCGGGCACGGTGGCTCATGCCTGCAATCCTAGGATTTTGGGAAACTGAGGTGGGCGGATGGCTTGAGCCTAGAGTTCAAGACCAGCCTGGGCAACATGGTGAAACGTTGTCTCTACTAAAAATTCAAAAATGTAGCTAGGTGTCATGGTGTGTGCCTGTGGTCCCAGCCTGGGAGGTTGAGGTGGGAGCATCACCTGAACCCCGGAGGTTGAGGCTGCAGTGAACCACGATAGCCATGACAGAGTGCTCCTCCACACTCCAGCTTGAGTGGCAGAGTGAGACTCATCTCTAAAAACAATTTAAAGAAAAGAAAAGAAAACCTGGAAAGACAATGATGAGAAGCAGCAGTTGGCAGCAGAGAAGAGATAGTGGTGAGGAGAGAAATGCAGAAGAGACAGAGGCCATTATTATGAGGGTCTTCTGCATTTTTACGGCCATCCCAGGTTCATTTTGGGGCAAGAATGGATGGACTTCAGTAGAATTGTCCATAGCCATGAAAATGATTTTGGATTTTATTTTAGGATTCACTGAATTGGATGTTGGGAGACAAGGAGAAGGAGGAGTCAAGGACATCAAGTTGAGCAGCTGATGGTGCCATTTATGGAGAGGAAGGCCAGGGTCAAGAGAATCTAAATAATTTCATTTTGCCATTATTAAATTTGAGTTGTGTTTGGATGCAGGGGTCTGAAACTCAGAGGAGAGGTTTGAATTGGAGAAACGAATTTGGGAGTTGCCAACACATAGATTCTTAACGCCATGGGAATGGAGGTAATCATCCAGGAAGACAGTCCTTCTCATGACCTGCGTTTTAAAAACGGAGAAAACTGAAGCTGGGGGAGGTCAAAGAACTTGCTAAATAGGCCCATTTTGCCACCAGTGAATGATTGAACCAAGATTCAAACCAAGGGCTACAGTGAGTATAGAGTAGCTACTATTACTGCAGTTGTTGTTCTTGTCATGGCTATTGTTTCTTGCTGAGGTTAAGGGATTGGCTCCATTACATTTATATAAAACCAGCTTAGCTCCCTAAACAGCCCCATAAAATTCCTCTGTGATGTTACTCCAGTGCCCTGGGAAACCCTGAGGCTCTGCCTCCCACCTGTCATCTAAATTGCTTGTCCTGTCCTGGGAGCTCCAGTTCCTGCTCCACTGCCCAGCACCTGGTTATTTCTGCTGCTTTTCCTAGATCCTTTGGCCTGACACTTCAGTGGGACTCTGTGTGTCATGCGCCCAGCTTTGCCCGTGGGTGTGATCTTTCCCTTGGCTCCATCAATTAGAGCCCATGAGCCAATTGTGCCTCATCTCTGAGACTACTCCTGGCTCTCAGATCCCTAAAGCAAGTATGGTTCCCTGTGTACTTGCCTGTCCAGGAGGAAAGTTCAGGCAGTTATCTTGGCTCTGTCCTTTAATATGTTCTTTCCATTAAAGGCATCCTGGATATTCTTATGCCTACCTTATTTTTCCAGACTTAAGCCAATCTAATATGATTTTCATTCCATTGTCTTGTCTCTTCTGAGCCTTTTCTTGCTTTTCTCTTCCATTCTTCCCCTATAGTCTTTAATGCTTTTTCTTTTTTTCTTTTTTTTTTTTTAATA
>PVKV010025140.1:0-30178 GCA_004027835.1 Alouatta palliata
TTTTTTTTTTGAGACGGAGTTTCGCTCTTGTTACCCAGGCTGGAGTGCAATGGCGCGATCTCGGCTCACCGCAACCTCCGCCTCCTGGGTTCAAGCAATTCTCCTACCTCAGCCTCCCGAGTAGCTGGGACTACAGGCACGTGCCACCATGCCCAGCTAATTTTTGTATTTTTAGTAGAGACGGGGTTTCACCATGTTGGCCAGGATGGTCTCAATCTCTTGTTGTGATCCACCCGCCTCGGCCTCCCAAAGTGCTGGGATTACAGGAGTGAGCCACGACACCTGGCTAGGTCTGTGAATTTTTTAAGTAGTTGCTAACATTTAAATATTAGAAAACATCACTTGAAAATCCAGTCTGGCCACTCTTGCCTTGCATTCCTACGTAGGAACAATGAACTGGAGTTGGGTGGCTGCTGCCCTTCACCTCAGGGATGCCATTTGCCACAGTGCCCAGCCTACCTTGCAGCCCCCCAGGCAGGTTCCTCTCCTGCTCCGCTCATTTACATCAGCTGCCCGAGGGCACTGAGGTTGCAGCCCTGCTCTCTGGCCTCATTTCACCATTTCTAATGCTGTGACACACATTTTCTTTTGCTCAAATAAGAAAATAAACAAACAGATTGCCCAGTGGAATTCAAGCTGCAAAAGAAACTTAGAAGAAATATTTGTGTTGAGGACATAAAACTACTTTACCCGACTGCCCAACTCCCAACATGCTCAAAATATAAAATCCAGTTTAATGGTCCAGTGGCCATTGAGTGCCCTGCTGAAGCCAGAATGGCAGGGAGGCAGGAGACCCTGGCCATAGATTTGCTTGGTGCTGACTGGCATGTGACCCAGGGCATGTCCTCTGTCTGCCCTGAGTTTAGCTTCCTCCTCTATCAAATAAAAGGGCTAGAATATAGGAACCCCAAGGTTTTTTTTTTTTTTAATTAAAAATCCCAATGATTCTCTAAATCATGGATCACAAATTTTTCCTATAAAGGGCCAGAAGAGAAATATTTGAGGCTTTGCCAGCATCACAACTACCCAGCTCCGCCACGAGCGTGAAAAGCAGCCACGAATGATACGCTGATGAATGAGTGTGTTCTGAGACTTTATTCACAGAAGCCGGGGGCCAGCTGGATTTGGTGCTCAGGCCACAGTTTCTGGACTGCTGCTCTAAGTTAAAAGGTTCACAGATTTACAAGTAATGAAATGGCATGCCATTTCTTTGTATATCCATAATAATTAAAAAGAAAAAAGAATTTCAAGAGAAACAAATGGCATAAAACCACACACGCACTGTAGAAATGTTAGTTTCCTGGTTGTGACATTGCAGCATAGTTATGTAAAATGTAATCATCAGAGAAACTAAGTAAAGGGCACAGCATGTTTTTCTGCAACTTCCTGTGAATGTATAATTTTTTTCAAAATAAAAAATTTGAAAAGTGGTCTGTACTGAAAAAATAAGTGAATGTTTCTGGGTTTGGTTTGGTTTTGAGACAGGGTGTTGCTCTGTTGCCCATGCTGGAGTGTGGTGGCACCATCACAGCTCACTGCAAACTTGACCCTCCGAGTACCTGGGACCACAGGCATGCGCCACCATGCCCAGCTAATTTTTGTATTTTTAGTAGAGACAGGGTTTTGTCATGTTGCCCAGACTGATCTCAAACTCCTGGGATCAAGTGATCCGCCCACCTTGGCCTCCCAAAGTGCTGGGGTTACAGGCATGAGCCACTGCACCTGGCCATGAATCATTTTTAAAGTTAACTTTTGAGAATTTAGTTTAGCAAGACACAAAGTTCTTTTATTGCATTAATATATCTGGCAGTCATATAGTGCTTATTTAAAGGTTTTCTGTTTAAACTCAGCCCAATCCCAGATGTGCTGATAAAATAAATTTTAGAGTCAGACAACAGACCTCATGTTCTCCCGGGATGTCTCCGAATGGATGGTCTTTCCGGGTGACGCTCTGAGGGAGTGGAGGCTCTGCGGTGTCGCTGATCCGTTTAGACCAAAGTCTGCTCCCAGGAGGTCTGCCTCCTGTCACCCTCTTGGCCAGCGGCATACCCATTCAGTAGCGGCCCTTCTCAGAACTAAGTACCCACACTCTTCGATTAAGTAGATGCCACGCTCAGGGATCATGAGGGATTTCATTATAGCGGGAAGGACTTGAGTCAGAGGCAGAGAGAGATGGTCACAGGTGTGCCCTTCATCTACCCTAGCTAGGCATCAGGAGTGCGCAGGGCCACAGAGGGTGGTGGGAGGGTGGCAGGACCGTGTGAGTGGCCTGGGGGATCCTTGACCTTGACACTTCATTGCTCTATGGCTGCAGGCGGCCTTACAACTGGCTCTTACCTTCTCGATTGTTCCAAAGCATCCATCTCACTACTCAGTCTCTTTGCAGTGTTTTAAATCTGCGACTTTCCACCTGAAGCAGGAATTTGAATAATCATCCACAATTTATGCTGTAAACAAGGAATGTTTTATAACTCTCTTTACATTTTTTAAGACCACAGCAACTGGCAGGTAGCCACAGTGAAAACTTCCATGAGGCATCTCCAGACAAGACCAAGTAGCCTTTGTGGGCATAACTGTGAGGCCCTTCAAACCTCACATTAGAGATACACAGTCACAATACACACCACAAGCACACTCACATACACCTTACACACTTATATACACACAAACTACACACATCCGCACACAGAACACTACACACATACACAATACACACCACAGACACTACACATACACACACCACATACCACTCATCCATACACATGGCACACATACACACGCAATATGCCCCACACACATTCACACACTGTATATACAATACACACCACACACACACACACCATACTATACACATGCACATATGCTGATACACACAATACATAGCACACTACACACACAATACACACCATATGCAACACACACATATACACAACACACACATTACACACATGCACACATGATCATGCACACAATATAGAGCACACAGCACACATAAACACATTACACACACAATACATACCACACACACAACATACCTCACACACACATCCACACAACACACACACACACACACACACACACACACACACCATGCTCCACCCTCCCTCGGCCCTCCACAGGGAGTCAGTTCTCTCCCTTGGTTGAGGGTTGGAGGAGCAGCAGGTTGGAGATTGCAAAGGGAAACGAAGTGTAGGTCCCTGGGGACTCCAGGCCTCCCTTAACCTGCTCGCCGCCACCACTCTGGTTTTTTAAGCTGCCCTATCACAACAAGCCAAATCACTTTTATGCAGCTGCTATGCAGGAAAATTATACATAGATTTCGTTCTTTCTAACTTCATTCACACGAAACACTGCACACACTGGGTGCTGTATTTCATCTTCCTGTCTTTACCACCACAGGGCAGGTGAGCCAAGCAGTCATTCTTTGGAACAGAAGGGTTTCCTTAGATAATGTGCCACACCTGTCTCGTCTTTCAATTTAATATGTTAACTTAAGATCCCACCTGAAAATTGTCAAAGATAATACAAATTAAACCAGTCTTTGTTAATTTCTAGTTACCTGAAATTCTTGTTAAAAATAAGGAGCTCTGAGCTTTGCCTTCAGACTGTCAGCATCAGAATCTTTACGACCAAAAGAGTGAAACCACGTTTTTAGAAAACATTCCAGGGGATTCTTAGTACTCAGCAGAGGGTGAGCAGCCTGGCCTTAAACCCTCACTCCAATGACTAGGAGGGAGCTCGGCCCTCCCTGGCTTCAAGCTGTCCTGGGAGGGCAGATTTGCCCTCTCTCAGCCTGGCTCCCTCCTTCTCTAAAGGGACTGCCAACACTGGTCTGTCTTCCACTTCTTAGCTCATCTAGAACCTTAGCCAGACACAGCCACCAACATGAGTGCCTCCAGATTCCAGATCCGTTGAAAGCAACAGCCCAAATGTGACCTCCATTCGGCCTCCACATTCCTCTTTCAGAGGAAACCTGGACCTCCCTGCTCACAGGCCCCCTGGCTCTCCCCACTGCTGCCTCCTCCTCTGAGGTCCAGGCAGCCACAGCACAGTCGGCCAGCCTGGGAAAACATCTCATCCCAGCTCTTTCCCAGGGACAAGGAATTCCTGGCTGCTTCTGCCATTCACTCTGCAACTTTGTGGAACACTCTTCGCTGCATCGACATGCATGATGTTCTGAGTTCAGACCGCGTATTAATCAGGGTTCCCCCAGAGAAACAGAATCAATAGGATATATTGCATACATGGGAGAGAGTTTCAGAGAGACAGAGATTTTTTTATGGGAATTGGCTCACATGATTATAAGGGCCCAAAAGTCAGACTGTCTGCCGTCTACAAGCTAGAGAACCAGGAAAGGTGGTGATGCGATTCAGTCTCTGAATCCAAAGGCCTGAGAAGTGAGGTGGGGGAAAGGGAGGGAGCCAGGAGATCTGATACCAGAGGGCAGGAGAAGGTGGATGTTCCCCCTTTCTCAGCCTTTTTGTTCTATTTGGGCCCTCTGTGGATTGTAGACTGCCCACCCACATGCAGGAGGGGGAGCTTCATTTGGCTACAGATTCCGATGCTATTCTCTTCCAGAAATACCCTTGCAGACACATCCAGAATACTGTCCTAACATCTATCTGGGCATTCCTGGCTCCAGTCAGGTTGACATATAAAACGAACCGCAGCAGACTGCCTCTTAAAAATCTACACAACTGTCTTTAGAAAGTAGCACTTAAACAAGTTGTCATATTTTAAATACTGGCTATGAAGAGCATGCTAGACAAGATATATATATATATATATATATATATTTTTTTTTTTTTTTTTTTTTTTTTGAGACAGAGACTTGCTCTGTTGCCCTGGCTAGAATGCAGTGGCATGATCTCAGCTCACTGCAACCTCTGCCTTCTGGGTTCAAGCGATCCTCCTGCCTCAGCGTTCCAAGTAGCTGGACTTACAGGCACCTGCCACCATGTCCACAATTTTGTATTTTTAGTAGAGACAGGTTTCACCATGCTGGCCAGGTTGGTCTCAAACTCCTGACCTCAGGTGATCCATTTGCCTTGGCCTCCCAAATTGCTGGGATTACATGCATGAACCACCACACTCGGCCAAGATTATTATTTTAAAAACCATTAACTTTCCTATACATCTGAAAGAAAGAGCCAATTAAAAATGCATAGAAAAATCTCATGTGTAATAAAAAAAACCATGAAAGAAACTTAATAAGAAATGTTCAAGACTACAGAGAAAACTATAAAACTTTACAGATAACCACATTTAAAAGATCAGACTATATTGTGGGATTTATTGTGCTCACAAATGAAAAGATTCAGCAGTGTAAAGATTTTAATGGAACTAGACAACTGAGCATCAGAGTAACATGGAAGAGGAAATATGTAACAATAATCAGAACTTTTAAAGGAAAAGAATGAAGAGGGATGGTTGCTGCACCCTATAAGGCTTCCTACCAAAATACAGGGACTTGCCGATTCAGAAAGGGGTGATACTATCCTTGGAGGAGTTAAAGCCTAGAAACTCATGTATTTGTTCATTCAAGAATAAATACCAATTGTTAAATTGACCAGCTACTATGTTTTTGGCATTGGAAGTTTTAACATTGGCAAGTTAAATCCCCAGCACTAGAGCATTCATCAGAAAATATGTTTCACCTTGATCAAAGTCCTAAAGACCAAAAAAAGAAAAAAAATGCCAATAAGGGAAAAAACATAAAAGAGAATGTTAGAGTAGAAAAGACATTCTAAATATGGTGTATGCTGGGCTAACTCCAGCACTTTGGGAGGCCAAGGTGGGTGGATCACTTGAGATCAGCAGTTCGAGACCAGCCTGACCAACATGGTGAAACCCCATCTCTATTACAAATACAAAAAAAATTAGTCAAGTGTGATGGTTCATGCCTGTAATCCCAGCTACTTGGGAGGCTGAGGCAGAAGTGCTTGAACCTGAGAGGCAGAGGTTGCAGTGAGCCGAGATTTCGCGATTGCACTCCAGCCTGGACAACAAGAGTCAAACTCCAACTGAAAATAAAATAAAGTCATAAAATAAAATAATAAGATATGGTATAAAGGAGGAGAATACATTCCAATTTGTCTACTTGGAAATTTAAATAACAAACAAAGCTTTAAGACATAGGACTAATCAGAGCTAATAGGTATGATTCTTATCACAGTCAAGAGGTTAACTTCTATAGTAAATAAAGAACAGCAAGAAATCCACGAGGCAAATGTTCTTTCACTGTGCCCAGGACTCTTGTATTGGTGTAAACAAGTGGTGTCAATCCTATGGCGGCAGGTGTTTGGGCGTTTGAAGATCCATCACCCTCACGGTTGCTTTGAGGGCATTGGATTTTCAAACGCCCAAATGCCAGAACATCCGACTATTTTGGATATTTTCTCTGAACACCAATAAGAAGAAGAACAGACAAGTAGATAAAGACATTGGATAGGCAACTCATAATAAATTAAATTCAAATGACTAATAAACGTGACCAGACATTTAGGTAATAGTTAAGAAAATCAAACCTAAAACTAAATAAGATGCCCATCTCAGCCACCAACATGGTGGAGAAGTGTGGTGATGGTGTGGGAAATGTCTATTTGACATTGCTTCCAGGAGTGTGGAAAGTGCTAGCCCCTGAATGACTGTTCAGCATGTGTGTTACACTCAGCATGCATTCCGTTTGTCTTAGTCCCTTTCTGTTACTTAAACAGATACTTGAAACTGGGATATTTATAAGAAAATCAATGTATTTCTTGCAGTTACGAAGCCTGAAGAGTTCAAGGTCAAGTGGCCACATTGGGTGAGGAGGCTTCTTGCTGATGGGGAACTCTCTGCAGAGTCCTGAGCTAGCCCAGGACATCACAAGGCGAGGGGCGGGGCGTACGAGCTCAAGTTGTCTTCTTCTTCTTATCACTCCATGATAATCCATAAACTCATTAATCCATGAATAAATTAACCCAATCACCTCTTAAAGGCCCCATCTCTAAATACTGCCATGTTGGAGACTAAATTTCAACATGCGTTTTGGAGAGGATTAATATTTAAACCATAGTACCTTTTGACTCATTAATCTCACTCTTGGCCAGACACAATGGCTCATGCCTGTAATTGCAGCACTTTGGGAAGCTGAGGCAGGAGGATTGTTTGAGGCCAGGAGTTTGAGACCAGCCTGGGCAACATAGCAAGAAGCCATCTCAAAAAAAAATTTTTTTTTAATAGCAGGATGTGATGTTGCGTGCCTGTGGTCCCAGCTGCTGGGGAGGCTGAGGTGGGAGGATCCCTTGAGCCCAGGAGTCTAGATGATGACAGAGAGAGACCCTTAACAAAAAAAAGCCTCAGTTCTTTCATCTATCCCAATGGTTCTGAACAGGTGGGAAGGCCAATTTAGCACCCCAGGGGATATTTGACACCATGTGGGAACATTTTTGGTCATGGTAAGTGGTGCACACTACTGACACCTAGTGGGTGGAGGCTAGGGATGCCGCTAAGTGCTGCTAAGCTATTCTACGTGCACAGGACAGCCCCTCAACACTAAAGAATTATCTGGCCCAATACGTGGACAGTGGCCAAGATGAAGACCTGATTCTGAAGAAATCTTCACGGTGTACAAGAAGCCATAGCTGAGGATGGTCATTGAATCATTGTTTGTGATGGTAGAAAACTGGAAACAATCTAAAAGTCCATCAGTGAAAGCAGAAGGAGCTGCAGAAACAGATGCTGGCACACTGCAGAATTCCACAGCGTTGGGGAGAGAAGGCACGCCACCCAGCCTTGGAAAGGTTCAGCACCAAAAACCCAGCCTTCCATCAGTAAGTTGTAATCAAGTATCAAAATGCCTAAAATGGAGACATTATGCCAATGACTGCCCTCTAGCAGCCCAAAGGGGTGAGCTTTCACCCTAAGGAGGACTCATCACCACTCCTACCACCCTCTAAAATGTTAATGCTCCCTTAAAGGGTCAGAATGGGCATCTTGCCCCCACACGCCGTGAATTAAGATTTCTAGACACTCTGCGGATTCACCTGAATGTAGAGTGACCTTCTGCAGATTTAGGCACTGACACCATGTCACCTAGGTCCACAGTGGCTCTGCCACAAGCCACAAGTACCTCAGACCTGAGAGGAGGACCATGAGACTAGTTCTGAGGCCCCCTTCAGCGTCCTCAGGCACAGATTCTTAAACCGTAGTCTAGCAAAGATTGTTGGTTATAGACACTAAGTTTTTTGTAGAGAAAGAAAGAAAGAGCACACAAAAGACTGTTGGTTTAGAGAGTATATGTAACTGTGCTATTACGCTCTTGCCTATTTCCATTAGCCCCAGCACCTGCAACCAGGGTCCCCAACCAGAACCCTGGGCAACACAGCAAGACGCCATCTCTGCAGAAAAGTTAAAAATTAGGCAGGCGTGGTGGCACGCACCTATGGTCTGAGATACTAAATCAGAGTTCCATGAAACAATCCTCTCTCAGGCCGTGGAGGGGGATGCCTCCAGTCCAGCTATTAATGTCCAAGGGTTTCTGTAACAAAATGCCACACTCCGAGTGGCTCAAAACAACAGGAATTTATTCTCTCACAGTTCTGAAGGCCACAGGTCCAAAGTGTCAGCAGGGCTGGATTCTCCTGAGGCCTCTCGTGGGAATCTGCTCCAGGTCCCTCCTGCAGCTCTGGCGATTGCTGGCAATGCGTGGTGTTCCTTGGCTTGCAAAAATACACATTGCTCCAAATCGCTCCAGTCCCTGCCTCCATCTTCACAGAGCATTTTCCTCTGTGTTTCTCAGTACAAATTTCCCTTTTCATTAAAGGGGTCGGTTATTGAATTACAGACCACTTTAATCCAGTATGACCTCATCTTAACTTAATTATATCAGCAAAGACCCATTCCCAAATAAGGTCACAGTCACAGATTCTGGGGGTTAGGACTTCAATATCTTTTGAAGGGATGTAGTTCAATCTTTAAAAGTCCTTGACCTGCACACCAGCTTAACTGAGCTAGGAACCTGCCTAACAGGATGCAATATTACCAACACAGTTCCCACCTCACAGATAAGAGGAGCTGCTGCAGCCATACCCAATGGGTTCATGTCAGGTTGACCAATGTCACTCAAATGGGGAGCCCATCAGTCTTAAGAGACAGGTGAAGACCAGCCCTAATGGCAGAATCTCCCTCCTAGCTCCTCTCTCTGGGCCCAGAAGGATCCTGAAGAAACTGGAAGAGGCACAAGCTATATTCTGTGTCTTAGTCTATTTGAGCTGATATTAACAAAATACCAGACTGAATGGCTTATCACATAACAGAAATTTATGACTCAGAGTTCTGGAGGCCGGGAAGTTCAAGATCAAGCTGCAGGCAGTGTCTGGTGAGTGCCCATTTCCTGGTTCAGGGATGGCACCTTCCTACTGTGTCCTCATATGACAAAAGTGGCCAGAAGCCTCTCTCGAACCTCTTTAAAACACTAATCCCATTCCTGAGGACTCCACCCTCATGAACTAATCACCTCCCAAAGGCTCCGCTTCCAAACACACTCATTTTGGGGGTTAGGTTAGTTTGTGTCTAAGTCTGGGGAAGACACAGACACAAACATTCAGTCTGACCGTTTTGTCCCAGCTTGGAGACTGCAGCCAACGGGACAGCGTGATGGCACAGTGAGTGGCAGACCTCCATCTGAAAAGACGTCTAGGGAGCTCTAGCAGACACCAGGAGCAGCAAGTTCCTGTTTATCAGCCTTGGCTACTGCCCTGGTTCTCATATCCAAGTAGCCAATCAGAGGAACAGGACAGACTTTTAGAACTGTCAACCAGCCCCATGCTCTGAACTCTGTCAGTGAGGCCAGCAACTCTCCTTCCATTCCAGGCAAGCAGCTGAGCTGAGGAGTGTGAAGCCACCTCGGGGGTAAGGAGGCGGTCCCTCCATATAGGTATGGGATGCTAATTGTCTTGGATGAGGACAAAGCCTTGACAACTTCCAATGGACAGAATCCCTGATGGAATTTCTTAGGCTGCCATGAGGATAGGATTGACCCCATAGCTGGGAATTTGACTTAATCCTGTGGACTGAGTTGTCATCTAAGAAACTAGTTACAAATAAAGGCAACCATCCAGATCTTTTGAATGGAGCCCATTCGATGTAGGTTGGTACTTCCCCCACCCTACACATGCGTGGGAAGACTTTAATAGTATCTATTGTAGGCGACACCCTTAAGGGTTTGAAGCAGGGATTTAAGACAGGTTCACTGCGTTGGGGCCACCATCATCAGCTCAAAGGCATTTTCCTGCTAGTTACAACATGTGGTCTAAAATAGTGTTAAGGTGCTTACCTTCCAAATGGCAGAGCAGAGAAAGGAAGTGAATAAAAGTCAACTACAGACTCTTTCCCTCCAGCACCTCTTAGCCCTGTCATGTTCTGAAGGGCCAGTGCCTTCTGACTTTTACGGTTATGGTCCATTTCAGGTGGATGGGTGCAGGCAAGGAGAAGATGCCCCTGAGCTGCACCTGTACCAGAAAAAGCAGACGGATGAAGGGCTCAGGATGGATTTCATCCTTCACACCCCAATCAGCCCAAATCAGGAGTCTGTGTCATGTTTCAGAGCAATTATCCCAGCTTGTCCCTGTAAGAATCATTTTGGCAAACAGCACAGATTTTTACCTTCTAATTTAAAAAAATACCTAAAGAATGGTTTAATGTATTATTTCTCATGATCACCTGAGCAACTCTTGGAGCGATTCTCTCAGCAGAATCCTTGTCCTTCACACTGTGCATTTCATCTGCTCTGTTTCCCGTGGAGGGTAAGAATTTTTAATCCAAAGCAGCATAAAGAGGCTTGTCCAAGTCACAGCCTCAGGAGTAAAATGAAGGGTACCCCGCATTTTGACTTTGCCTTTGACAATGTATATATACATGAAAACATGTTGTATATGCTAAAGATATACAATACAAAATAAAATAAATGTTCTCCAGAAACTACTCATATAAAAATAAAATCTCTCATCTTTTAACAAGCATAAGAGAAAAAATAAATATTATTACAAAAGCAATGCATGCTTAGTATACAAAATTTGGAAAATGGAGACTGGTCTAAAAACACTGAAACTACCTTTAAGTGCACCACTCAGAGACCATTTACAAGTGGAATCTTTACTAACGTGTGGTCTTGGCCATGAGGTTGTATGTCATGGTGCTTTGGTCTGCAAGCTGGGTAGGGCAGCAATGGCACCACGGTCAGCTCTTCCGTTAGAGGAGAGGGATTCCAGTTTGTCCCCGCATATACTGAGTGCGTCCTGCAAACCTGGAAGCATTCCGAGAGCTTTGCCTGGATGAACTCATGACTCCTCCAACAAATCTGTAGACTGATCGTTATTCTCATTTTATAGACACAGAGTTGAGGCACAGAGTGGTTTAGTAACCTGGCAGAGGTCACATAGGATACAAACAGGGGCAGTTTTCTCAAGAGCTGTGCTCTTTCCCACTTGCATTTTGGAAATGTTATTGACAGGTATCAAACTTTTTTTTGGAATAAGACTTCTATTTTGCAAAAAAAAAAAAAAAAAAAATCAGAAAAAAATTGTACATTTCCTATAGACTATGGGTTTAATTTACAAATTTAATTTAGAAATCAATCATAGTGATATTTCTAAGAAGCTTAAAGTGTTTCATAAAAATGAACAAATCGCAAATAATCAAACAAAAAATTAATAGTTGATAAGATATTTATCTTCATTTGTTGTTAAAGAAGTACAGATTAGCAAGTCAAATACCTTATTTTTACCTATTAATCTGGTAAAAGTTAAAATGTCAACATATGCCACGGTCAGCCGGTGTCTGGGTTCAAACAGCTTCTTGTGCACTGTTGGAAGGAGTCTATTGGTCAAAGATTATCTGGAGTATAATTAAGGCATATCTATTAAAATAAAAATGCACCAACAGTAAATCCAACTATCTGTAGGAATTTGTTCTATGCATGTCATAGCAAATGTGTGTTGAGGTCAGCAACATTTGATATAAGAAAAAAGTCCTTCAAATCATCAAATAAAAACAACTTGTATGTGAGAAAAAAAGGACTTCCCTTTTGCTTAGCCACCTAGTACAAACACAATATATTTCATGCTGCATTTTACAGTTTTTACCAAAGACTTCAAACATCAGCCCAAAAAGCACATGAGGTCAGGCACCGTGGCTCATGCCTGTCATCCCAACACTTTGGGAGGTTGAGGTGGGAGGATTACCTGAGGTCTGGAGTTTGAGATCAGCCTGGCCAATATGGTGAAATCCCGTTTCTACTAAAAATACAAAACAATTAGCCAGGCTTGGTGGTGCTCAAGAGTCCCAGCTCTCAGGAAGCTGAGGCAGGAGAATCGCTTGAACCTGGGAGGTGGAGATATTGGGACACTGCACTCCAGCCTGGTCAACAGACAGAGACTCCATCTCAAAAACAAAAACAGCACGTAAGTGCATAGGTGTCTTTGCTACAGTTTTATTACATAAATAATACAAAAATACATTCATATGCTGAAATCAAGGCAGCACATCCACACCCACTGCCTGCGCAGGGCAACCTCAGCTGCCAGCTCCCAGCTGCTTTTCTGTGCCTTTGTATCCATACAGATGGGGACACTAATTTTTACGTGTAAACAATTTGTTTACACAATTTGTCATTCCAGGACTTTTTTTTTCTAACAATAAACAGGTCTTGTGTATTTTTCCTCGTCCATAACGGCTGCATGGTATTTCCAGGGGTAGATGTGCCTTGTTTAGTTCACCACTACCCCGGGGGGTCACTTTGGGCCGTTTTCTGATTGAAAGGCGGAAGGGTGGTACAGGGACTGTGCAGGTGCTCCTGCGTGCACTTGGTTTTGGAAAGACAGGTTTTTCAGCCCCCCAAATTAGAGGGCCTCAGTTTCCCTTACAGCCAGCCTGCGGATGGTCTGTGGCGCCCCAGCATGGTGAGCACCCTAGTCCCGGGTCCCACAGCCCCCGCACCCGCACATCCCTCACCCGCAGCTTCGCGGAGCCCTGGCGCCGCTTCCGAGTCCAGATTTCCTGTGCAGCTTAGACACTCCACATTCGCCAGCATCCTGGTTTTCACTCAAGTTTTGGCTCTCCAGTAGTAAAGAAGGCGGTTCCAAACTCCTGCTGTGTTCACAGATGAGGAAGCCCCCCGCCCCCACCGTGAACTTCAACTCTCAGCTTTATTTTTCCAAAAGCAATATTTTATGGCCAAGAACCTGAAAACATAATGGGACAATCAGAGGTTCAGTAAATTAAGGTAAGGGGCAGGAGGCCACAGTCAGCCCCTGAAATTCCTTGATCCCTCCTGCTCATGGGAATAATTCCAACAACCGGCTGACCACATGCTCACAATGACTATTCCCAGAAGCGCGGGACCTTCGGCTGATCATCCATCAGCTCACCTCTGCTAAGGAGGGCCCCTCTAGGTGGACAGGCTGGGACCGCCTTGCCACACCTCCTCATTTTGTCCTTAAGAATCTGCTTGTAACCTCTGCAACTCAGAACACTCCTAAGGTAGCATCCGGGGGTTTTGGTCTCCAAATCCACCTCGGATAAACTCTACTGCTATGAATTTTCCCTCAGTGTCTTGCTTTTTTCGATGTCATCACTTTTCTTCACCAACGTCACTGCAAGGGACTGGCTTTCCTTCAGCAACTCTTTCTTAAAAGAAAACCTGATTCTCATCTCTCCCAGGTGGAGGATCTTTTTGTGGGGAGCTGCGGAAGGAGCCAGTGAGATGGCAGGGCTGTGGGCAGAGGCCAGCTCCAGCACCCAGATTCCAACCACACTGCTGACCTCAGTGTCATGCTCGAAACTTCGCGAGCGTGGTGGACAGCAGGGTGCGTACTGAGCAGCCAATACCACACCACGCCACACCATACCCTGCCACACCATACCACGCGTGTTAAACACACAAGGGAGAAGCGTCCGCTGTCCACAGCACAAGATACGAAAGTCACACCAGTGACATGGATGAGGTGCAGAGATGCCCCGGGCTCTTGGAGGAGAGGGCGTGAGAGCTGAGTCTCAAAGGAGAAACAGTATGTTTTTAAAATTGGGATAAAATTCAACACTTTCAAATGTACCAGTCAGTAGGTTTTAGTATGTTCAATTTGCCACCTTGTGTGACTACCACCACAATCTAATTCCAGAACTTTCTCCCTCATCTCCCTGTCTCACGCCCCGTCCCACCCCTCACAACCACTCTCTGTTCATGTCTCTGTGGATTGTCTATCAGGGAAATGAATGTCACTTCACACCCCCTAGGATGGCTGCAGCAGGAGGGTGGAAACATGACCCAGTGGCGTGGATGGGGAGTGGCGAGGGAGGCAGAGTGGTGAAGCCCCTCTGGAAACTTCGTGGCAGCTCTTCAGGAAGCCACAGGTGGAACTCCCGTTGGACCCAGCAGCTCCATCCTGGGCATGCCCAGGAGAAAAACAGACGTACGTCCACATGAAAAACCTGCATGTAAATGTTCCCAGCGTCGTTCTTCAAAAGATCCATGAAGCAGAAGCAACGCAAAGCCCATCAGCGATGCGAGGACTGACAAAGGTGGCACAGAAGGACGGCTGGCATCATTGGAGCAGAAAGAGGAACGAGACGCCATCACAGCCAGCTGCGGCGGGAATGAAGCCCTGCCCGCTAATGGAAGCCAGGCCAGAATCCCACAGGCTGAGTCTACCTGCGAGAACAGGAGCTGGGCAGAAGGAGTGTGTGGCCACAGTGGGGCAATGCCAACAACACAAAATATCTGGGCTGGCTGGGTACTGGCTCTGCCTTCACCATGCCCGGAGGTGGATGCCCCTTTTATAGATGGGAAAGATCAGACACTGGGCCAGGTCTGCCTAGTTGAGAAATGAGGTTGGGTCCCCACAAGCCGTGTAGCCCCAAAACTCAAGGCTTTACCCACCACCTCCCTACACTGACTCCGTGTGTGCCTGGGAGAGGGTGGGAAGGAGCCCAGTCACACGACCCCCCTGTCTGAGCTCCACCCTGGTTTCCACGGAGGCAGCTGCAAACCTGGACATGACACCCACTACATCCTCTCAGGAGACAAGAGCGCTGGGAACCAGGGGAGCAAGGGAAGGGGCCTGGGCTTAACACACACTCCAAAGACACAGAGCCCATCGTTCCAGTACTCCATGAGGCTGACTGCATGTCACAGCCGTCGCATCACAGACACACAAAGGAGTGAGCCGCTGAGAAGGGACGATGCTCGGTACACCACATCCCAGGTCTTCCTCACCATCAGCCCTTAACACCAAGAAGGCCCTTTCTTTGCCATCACCAGGAGGTGGCTGCTACAGAAGCCGCTAGCGAGCCACCATTTACCACCTCTGAAGCGTGCACAGACTGAGGGGCCAGTGAGGAGCTGGCTGGTGTCCCAGGCTGGACAGCATCCTCCAAAAATTCATGTCCACCAGGAACCTCAGAATGTGACATTTTCTGGTAATAAATAGTGTCTTTGCAGATGCAGTTAGTCAAATCAAGACGAGGCACACTGGATTAGAGCCAGCCTAATCTGATGACTGGTGTCCTTATAGGAGAGGGACATTTGGACAGAGAGGCACAAGGAAGACCACGTGAAGATGAGGACTGCGATTTAAGTGGTGCATCCACAAAGCCAAGGAACGCGGACTGTTGCCAGCCACCACCAGAAGCCAGAGAAGCAAGGAAGGCTCCTCCCCTGGAAACCGCAGAGAACAAGGCCCTCCTGACACCTTGATTTTGGAGTTCCAGCATCCAGAAATGGGGGATCCTGAGTTTCTGTTGTTCCAGAACCCCCAGGCTGTGGTGCTTTGTTCACACAGCCCTAGGGCACTAATGCCATTGGTGTTTATCATACAGATGTCCTGTGCCCTCGCGCAGCTGTGAAGCCTCTAGTGAACTGTGGATGCTGGACAGCCGTGTTCATCTGTGCCATTCATTCTTCCAGTCTTCAGTGCTGGGAAGCAAGACAGTGACCTCGCAGCACTTCTCAACCCACCCCACGCTCGACCCCAAGTGCCCAGTACTGGCTGTGCTGGAAAAGCAACAGGTGTTGGAAGAGGCGGAGGAGGCGGGTGCCAGGGTGCCCACAGGAGGGCTCGGGAAGTTCATTCGCATCTCCCACCTTGTCCCTTTCCCACAGTCATACCGGCGTCCATCTCCCGGGGCCACGGTTAGAATTAACTAAACTGATGCATGCCAAGACCCCAAACTGGGGCCTGGAACACGGCAAGCACCCCATGAAGACAGCTGGGAAGCCTTCAACTGGGACAAGAACAAGGCTGGGCTTTGGGCTGAGGAAGGTCTCCCCGGAGGTCCCAGATCCCAAGTAGGGAGCATCCTCTCTCAGCTGCCGAAAGGCGCTAAACTCTTGTGCTCATGTTCGCTGGCAGTGCCTGCGAAATCCCCTTAAATCAGTGGCAGTCAAGAGCCCTAATTTCTTCATTAGTGTCAAAGAGGAAGAAGTTAAGTCAGGATGGAAAGGTTAAGTTGGAAAGATGAAAAGTGTCCCTGTCATTTTCCAGGTCAGCTGAGTCTCACCCAGTACCCTGTCAAACAGAAATCGAGCTGAAAATGGTCTCAGGTAAGAGCACCACGATAAGAGGATAAGTCAGCAGGCCCCATGGCAGCCCTGGCTGACTGCTTGACAGGTTCTGGATTACTAAGCCTAACAATGTACTTTCCTATGTGTGTGCTGGCACACACATGCATACACACATGTACACACACGTGCACACACACGTGCACACACACATACACACCACCAAGAGCGCCAACAATCACTCCATCAAATCACAGTTTTCGTCTCTTCCAGATAGAGTCATTCAAGCAAGAAGCCGCCTCAGGAAGGGTGGAATGAGTGTGCGTTTCTTCTAAAAGTAATTCTCCCTGGAGAGTCAACTACAGCAGGGTGGCTTCACAGAGGAAGTGACTCTGAGCTGAGTAGATGGACAAGTAGAAGAAGAACCATGAGAGGCAGCTGCAGGCAGGTAGTGAAGCCAATGTGAGCGCCCCACAGTGCTGCCACCCAGCAGTTCTGCCCCAGCCAGTGCAGGCCACGGCTGTCATGTAACCTACCCTCAGGGCATGGCCAACAGCCCGGCCACCATCCAGATGAAAGGCCGAGCTCACCCTTGCCCTTTGTGGTGTCCTTCAAGTCTGCACCCTCAGCCACACTGGGAACTGCAGGCAAGTCCCCCAAGCTGGCAAGCGCTAAGGACAAAGCTCTGAGAGCCGAGGCAGCTCCACGGCCCTCACCCCCTGCTCCTTGCACCCTAATGCTGTAGCTGTACCAGAACCTGCAGAAGCAGTTCAGAGTCCCACACACATAGCAGCAGCCCAGGAACTGGGCCATCACTCATAATCTGGGCACTACAGGGAGAAGAGCCTGCCCGCCCTGCCTGGGCTGTGCCAGGCTCCCCTGTCCCTGCTCATCCACAGGGTCCCTTTGTGAGAAGTGGGAGGAGGAGTTCCTTCTTCTGGACAGAACAGCATCAGCCCAGGGTGTAGAGTGTGGATTCCAGCCCAGGGTCCCTCAGCCAGGCCCCTCGTGGAGAACAGCCTGTACAACTCAGAGCAGCCCCCAGGAGCCCACAAGACGCCTTCCACAGTAGCTCCCTTGGCAGGCAGCCCATGCCAGGGGAGGGCCACATGGGCCTCAAGGGTGGAGTTCCACCCCATGGATGAATCCCTGTCACCCCTGCAGGAAGGGGTCAAGTAGCCCCTGGGGACAGGGAAGCAGGAGAGCAGATGACAACACAGAGTGTGGCCCAAGTCTCCAAGCCCCTGAAGCAGAAGCTGCATGTGCTCCAGCAAGGACAGGCCAGCACCACCCTGTGTGGCCTCACCTCAGGCCACAGACCAAGAAAGCCTGGGTTTCAGGCGTCCCTCCTGCGGCTGCCAGCCTCCCCTTGCCCCACTCCCAGATCCAGCTTCCTCCTCCCAGAAGAGCAAAGAGGCAGAAGCACAAGGCAGAAGCCGGCTGGCCCTGGCCACAGAGGACGTCCAGCCTGTGGGTGGAAGCCCAGGCTACCTGCAGTGCCCCCGCCGAGCTTGCTAGCCACGTCCTTTCCTCCTTCCTGTGCCGGAACAGAACAGCGTCTCCCAGGGAACCCCTTTCCTCTTCTCGCAGAAGGGAGGGGTCTCTGGTGCATAAGGGGAAGCTCCTTTTGCCTCAGGCTCCAAGGACAGCCGGACAAGCTAAGCCAAGTGGCGCCCTCTATGCCTGTCACAGTGGTTTATTTAGGGATTGGCCTTTCTCAACAAGCAAGTATTTACTGAGCCTCCGGGGACACGGCACAGGGGAAGCAGTTAAAATTCTGCCCTGGTGGCCCTCACATCAGGTCACAGGGACAGTGAGCTGGTGTGGCCTGAAACTCACCATCCTGCTGAGGGCCTTGTGGAGCTGTGGGATTCACTATGCTCCATGGAGGAGCTGTCCCCAGCGAGGGTTCTGGAAGCTCCACCTCGAATTCCTTCCTTCCTCCCCTCCCTAGGCAAATGCCTGCCAGGCACCTGCTTGTGTTAGTGCAGGACCTAACGTTAGATTCACCATGAAGAGCTGCCTTGACTCCTGGGAACATCAGGAGGACCCTCCCCTCCACACTCTACAGACAGCGGCCCCCAGCCAAACCACCCGCCTCACCCTGGGATGCAGCAGGGCACCCCCACCCCTATGCAGTGGGCTGCAGGGTCCCCAGCGCCTCCCGATGGTGAGAGTGGCTCCCTGCGCCTCAGCCACTTTTTTTTTTTTTTTTTTTTTTTTTTTTACTTTAGGTGCATACTGTATCTGGCATTTCTCCCCATGTTATCCCTCCCAACCCTCCCCTCCCTCCACACCCCCCACTGTCTCTCCCCTCGCCTCAGCCACTTTCAATGAACGTGCTTTCCTCTGAACACCTGCTTCCTCCCCAGCGTGGAATTTGGGTACATGCTGGGCAGAAGGTGCCTAGAGTTCCGCCCCCAGTAAAAACCCTGGGCGCTGAGTCCCTAAGAGCCTCCCTGTAGCTGACACCTCACAAGTGTCATCATAATCCGACACTGGGGAAAATAATCCTGTTCTCTGCGGCTGCACTGGGACAGGCCCTTGGGAGCTTCCACCCTTGTGCCTTCCCCCTGCTGGCTTGCTGTCCTTCGACGGTGATGAACCATGCTGTGAGGGTAGCACTGTGTGATGAGGGCGGTGAGTCCTCCTGAGAAAACCACCAACACTGGAGGTGGTATTAGACCCCAGAGCCAATGACTTCGAAAGAGCCAACCAAACTGAAAGCCACTATAAAGAGAGCACGCCAGGCTCCAGCAACCTTCCCTCCACAGACTCCAGGGTAATTCAAGCCCACTCCCCACAGGGCTCTGCAGCAGGCAGTCAGACCCCATTCTGCCCTCTGGTGTCCAGAGTCCCCGATGAGCTGAACACCAAATGCTCAGATGCCCCGGCCACAGGGATCAGTGTCCCCAGCACCCTGGTCCGTTCAGGGAGGATGCTTTGACCTACAGATGGGAAGCCTCAAAAGCGGCATGACTCAGGGAAGGGTGAGCCACACCCCCAGACCCCGGCAGACCTCAGGACTTAGGACCTCCCTCTCCTAATAACTAGCATGAAGGAAAAGCTGTCTTCCCGTTCTGTGTTTTCTTAGATTCTGCACATCTGTCTGACGTCTGCAAGGCCAACTAATGGCCAAAGAGTTTCCCTCCCACTGTGAGGCAGCTCGGTGTTAGTCCTTCACATTGCTGTGAAGAAATGCCTGCAACTGGGTAATTTATCAAGAAAAGAGGTTTCTTTGGCTCACAGTTCTGCAGGCTGTACAGGAAGCATGGCATCAACATCTGCATCTGGCGAGGCCTCAGGAAGCTTCCACTCACGGCAGGAGGCAAAGGGATAACAGATGCCTCTCTGGGCAAGGGAAGGAGCCGGAGAGAGGGAGGAGGTGCCAGGCTCTTAAACAACCAGAACTTACGCAAACTCACAGTGAGAACTCATGACCACGAGGACAGCACCAACTATTCAGGAGGCGCCAGCCCTCGTGACCCAAACACCTCCCACCATGCCCACTTCCAACACTGGCGGTCACAGTTCAACATATTTGGGGGGCACAAAACATCTCAACCCTGTGACCCACCCACCTCTGTATCTGATTCTTGCATGTCCAGCCAACACTCCTCCTGCCCAGGAAGCAGGCATCTAGAGCTCTCCTACACCCTGAAGCCTGCCAAATGACGGGTGCTGGCAGATGCTAAGCTGCTCACCTCCCCGCAGAGGACGCCCTGGGGGGCTAAGGCCTAACCCCTCCGCAGCCCCTGCCTCCTGACCACCCTGATATGCCCACTGGAGAAGAGGCCTACTGTGTAAGGACAAACCAGAGCAACCTGGGGACCACGTTGCTGCCTCGTCACCCAGCACCAGTGCAGAGGGCTCGTGGGAGGAAGGGTAGCCATGGAGCCAGCCCAGCCTGGAAGACGCGAGGCAAGTCCTACCTGTCCAGACCCGCCGGTGCCTCCAGCTGCAGAACGTGAAGTCACAGCAGAAAGGAAATACAATTACTTTAAAGAGTGGAGAGAGAGAAAAGACAGTTTTGTGTTTTTTGCACTGATAAAAATAAGAAATATTCATTCACCACCAATGTAGGCTTTGAGCGTCTAGGGTAGGCCATTCACCAAAACTGCTGTTCTCTTAATACGGCCATAAACCTAACAGCCAAAATAAGCCAGCTCCTAGGACCCACAGCTGGCTAGTTGGCCGCCCACTGCCAGCCTCGCCCACGTGTGGGAGGGACCCTCCTTGTCACCGGGCCTCACTCGCTCCACCCACACAGCACCCTGGTTCCCTGAGAGAGAAGCAGCTCCAGGGCTGGGAGACTTCTCCATCTGACAAAGCGGCCACCAATCCCCCTGCCCACACCAGAACGTAGCCCCAGAGCTTGGTGCAGGTTCTGCTGGGCGGGGGTGAGGCTGATTTCAGCAATTCTAGGAGCCCCTCTGAGGGAGCCAGTGGACTCCCCTGGGGAGCGGGAGGGACCCCCCAGACCTCTCGAGGGGCAGCATCTGTAGCTTCGACCTCATTGTCACAGTTAACATTCTGCAGGTTTTTCTTTTTTTCAACAGAGCAAAAAACTACAGCCTAATGTCCCTGGGCTTTTTAAAACCTGAGTACCTGGGGCTTTAAAAAATATTAACTTAATTTGCAGCCTGCCTTAGAGGGACTCCCCTCCTACCTGGAGTGGCGTCCAGCCGGCTGCGCCGGGAGGCTCACAGGGTGGTTTGGCCGCAGAGAAACTCTGCAAGGCTGAGGCAAGAGCGCCCCCTTCTTCCCGAGGGTGAGACTGCGCAGCACAGCCAGAATTGCAAGGGCTTGCACCGAAGTGCCAGGACTGGCAGGTGGGAGGGAGCCCTCAGCCAGACTCCACGTGGCGGGGGTGAGGGGCACAGCGTGTACATCCCAGACCCTGGCCCACCACGCAGCGCTCCCTGCTGTGCAGGAGTGGAGGGAGGCCGGGCTCACCTGCGAGGTGACACAGACTCATCAGTAAGCCCCGCATCCAGGAACTTAAGAACTGAAATGAATGTTGCTTTTTTCAAGGTAAAATGTTGTTCTTACTCACTAAAGCTCTGCTATTTGCTTGCTACTGGCTTTCTTTGGCCTGGAATCACAAAAGCACAGAGAAGCATGGCCACCTGTCCATAAGCCAGTGAAATGGCATCAGGCAATTTCTACGTGCCTGGCAGTGTTGAGCCCGTGAGGAACTGACACCCATGCTCACAATTTATTGAGTAAAGAAGATACATTTGAAAAGTTAAATAATGACACAAGAGAAATACGTTCTTATAATGAATAGGTAATTAACTGACAAATACGCGACCCAACACTAGAGAAGAAAAGAGGAGTCATCGGGCTTCTCGGGGATGTACAGCCGCACTGCAAGTGGAAGGGGTGGCTGCCAGAGCGGTGGACAGAGGTGGAGGAGGAGGGAGTTACCCGAAGGACAGCCGGTCCCCTTTCACATGACACTGAGGAGGGGAGCCAACAGGCAGGGGGGCTGTCCTGTCCCTGGGGACATACAAGGGGACACAGAAGTGCCAGCCCCTCCCTACCCATAGGCACAACCCCTTCTGTGCCAGACCAGCCTTGGGTCTTTGACCACTTTGAAACAAGGTAGAAATTCGGGACATGTAGGGAGGGGCAGACCAGACGAGAAATGTTCCAACCGCCCTTCGTTCTGCACCAGAAACAGTGTTAAGCAGCATTGAGACCCTGTCCACGTCATGTCACCTCTGGCCAGAGGGATGCCTTCTTACCAAAGGGCCAAGCACTGTGGATCCCGTCGTGCCATCACCTTTGAAAAGGAGCTCCGAACCCCCACCAGAAGGAGCCATGCTCTGCCCAGCTCTGAAGTCCTGTTCAGGGCAGGTTCAGGGCTGGCCCTCTCCATGCTTTGGTGCATGTCTCACATGACAGGTCTTGCTCATGACCGGTGGTAAAAAAAATTTAGTGACTGAGGCCACCAGCATTTAAAAAAATTAAATACAACAGGAAAAAGAAGAGAAGAGCAGCTGTAACAAGAGAGGTCACGACTTGATAAACACAGTCACATTCGCATGACGGCAAAGTTAAGCTCCTCTGGCAAGGCAGCCCTGGCCACGTGAACAGCGAAGGCTCCCATCCTGGCCACACGGGAGGCGTGCCTGGCGCTCAGAGCTCTTGGTGTGCAGGCTCCGTCCTGACTGTTTAACTCGGAGTCTCTGGAGGTGAGCCCCCGCATCCATGGCTCCTGGAAGAGGCGGCACCAAGGTCTCAGCGCTTCCTTCTGAAAAGCCGGACCCTGATGTGTGCCTCCACACACTGCCCACAAGAAAGAGCCATTGTGTACTAGGGGCTGTCCCAGGCCATGGGGCGGCTGGCTGAAGAAGACTAAAGGATAGTCCCCTGGGTGGGCCGTGGGAGAAATGGTGCGGCTGGTGAGGAGAGTGGAGAGCAGGCCTGGGTGCAGCTCAGGGAGGGAGGCTTTGGGCGCTGGAAACACAGCCCACGGTGCAGTTGGCGAGCGTGGTGTGCGGGTGGGCACCGAGGGGCTCCTGCAAGATAGTTTCAGGTCTGTTGAATCCAATAACAAAACAATGTGGGCTTCTATTTTGTATATTTTCAGATTTTTTTTTCAATTTCATTTTTCTTCATTTTTACTACATTTTACATTAACTACTGATATATGACTGACTGAATATTAAAAAATAACAAGCCACTCAGGACAGATCAATGGGGAGGCAAGCATTCAGAGGGCAGAATGTTTTAGAAGGCCTTGAATGCCGGGTCCAGGGGCAGGGGAGCCACAGCACGCAGCAGGCATCTGTGCACAGCTCAGTCCAGCCATGCTGTCCCAGGGCTACATCCTCAGGCTGAGCTGTAAACTCACCCAATGCCTGTGACAAAGGGTTTCGTAATGAAGTGGTGAAACCAGCACCCTGGTGGGGCCAGTGTTCCCAAGGGGGCAGGGAAGGGACTCCCCTAACTGAGGTCGCCAGCCTGTGTCTTATCTGGATTGGGAGGCAGACAAATGACCAGAGTGCAGCGGGCTCCCTTGCTGTTGCCCGACAGGCAGGTTCCACAGTGCACAGCAACCAGGGCCCGGAGTTGCAAGGCCTGGGGAAGCTCCCGACTCCAGCTACGGGATCCAGGGCTCTGATCAGTCCAGCGGTCATTTGTGCAACCCACAGGACACCTTCTTCAACCCATGTACAAAAGGGTTGAGAAAATGAAAGTGAAAGTAAGAGTGGAAAGAGGTGGTGGTTTGCTGGCTTAAAGCTGTGTTCCATGGGAAGTCAGGGGTTCCACTGGACGTCCCCCAAAACCCGGGAGAAGGGCGAGGGAGTGGAGCAGAAATTCAAGCAATGAAGCTAGGTCCCCTTTTTCCTCCCTACCAGATTGCTTTAACCAGAGCAACCCATATGGAGTTTCACATGAGATTTTGTTTAATGTATGTGTTTTCTGAATGTATCAGTTAAAATTGTATTCAGCTGAGAGCCCTGAGTATCAGTGGCATAAACAGGTATGGGTGTCTCCTTCATGTAAATGTTATATATGAACATATAAAGAAGGGCCAAAGCCTCAGGACTCCGGGAACTTTCCAGCTTCCTGCTCTGTCAGCCATACTACACAGCTAGCCGCTTCACAGTTACAACATAGCTGCTGTGTCTCCAAGCACTGCATTTGAATTCCACCCAGAATCCAAGGAGGGAAGCAAAGTACTTTCTCCCAGAAAAGTTTCATTCCAAAGGAAAGCGCTCTGTCGTGACCACCGCTAGCTGCAAGGATTTTATTAAAGTTCTCTTTTCAGCTGTGCACCCTGCCATCTAAACAAAATTGAGCCAGATAAAATACAGGACACCCAGTTAAACTGCCCATGCAATATTTGGAACATATACCAAAAAAGCATTGTCTACTTAAATTCAAATGTAATGTGGAGTTTTGCGTTTTCATTTCTCAATCTGGCAGTCCTGGAAGTAATCAAGGGAAATAAATACTGGGTCAGTAACTAGCAGTATCTACCTATCATGCTGCCCTAAAGTAGTATGAAAACCGCTATCACCAGAATGCCAAATGACAGCATTTATTAGACGCTAAATATTTATTTCAAAATGGTCAAAGCTCCAGAGCAAGAATCTTAAATACCAAAAGAGCAACATTATAAATTCAAAGGCAAGAAAAAGGGGAAAGGAAAATAGGAAGCCATGTATTACAGTATTTTCCCTTTTGCCTGTCATTGAAACGAGTTCCTCCCACCACTCCCCTTTAAACTGACAGGCTTGCTTCCCTGCACGGGGCCTACCAGGAGGCCTAATAACACGAGGCAGTGCTGCCCGGGTACTCACACGGGGCCTGGCACGGCTGCAGGCACTTTATGTCCACTTACTTTTTCAGTCTATACAACAGCCCATCGTGGGGATGAGGAACTGGGGCACAGGAGGACACAGGCAGGAAGCAGCACAATGGAGACTAGAAGCCGGTGTGATCAGCCCACTCACTGGTTCCCTTCCGGAGAAGGCTCCCTCTCTTAGACCCAAGACTATCGATTATGATGACTTTTCTTTCACATCTGGGGACACTAAGAGGAAAATAACTATTTTCTAACAGAAATAACTGCTAAGCAGCAAGGTTGGAAAGGGAGGCAAAGGCGAGATCCCGGAAAGCTTTTTAAATCAAATTTAAGATTTTGGGTTGAATTTCCCAAAATGGAGGCGCTGTACTGATTATGTTAGCTGATTTTAGTGGACACTGGACCCAGCAAGCAGCAGCCTGAAGCGCAGTGAGACTGACTCCCTTCCCCGCTGCCCTGCCAACCCCTTGCAGGGCTCTGTGCACCCCAGCTCCTAACCCCAGCCTTTGGGCCCGAGGCCCCAGCTCTCTGCTGGCAGCATCCTATAAACACTGGCCACAAAAAGTCCACCGGGAAGCCTCCTACGTTTCGTGAGCCCATGTCGTTCTACCATCACCATTTCCACACCCAGACTTGGCTGGTGATGCCATCGTGTCCCTGAAAGGCTCCCCCTGCCGTGAGCCACAGGCACAAGCCTCATCTTCAGAACCTGGAGGGGCTCAACCATAATGTAAGCACCAGTTTTCCACCTAAACTCACAGAAATTTCTCTAGATGTTGTCAGAGAACAAAAAGGGGCTGCAGGCCTTTGCAAAGAGCAGCGGTGTGGGAGCCAGGCCCAGCACTCTCAGGGACCCTGCAGATGTGCCACGTGAGCTTGAGAAGCCTTTCACGTCCCCGGACTCGTTTCTCATTTTTGGGGCTCAGTTGCTCTTGCTGGTCCTTCAGATTCCTCCCAACTTGGAAATTCGAACAGTGACATGGCAGGATGTATGGAGGTTTTCTGTCTGTTGAGACCTGGATTCGCCACAGCCGCCTGTATCCATGACCACAAACCTCACTCAGGACTTGATGAAATGTGAGCAGGAGTGACAGGAATCTGCCTCAAGTCACACCCAAGTGTGAGTGACCCCACAGCACCGTCTGAGGACCATGAGCATTGCCCGAGCTCCAAGCATTCTGTCTCAGAGGCCTAGGTAGAGGGCGCCACATCCACACTGGTGAGAAAAGAGCCCCGGGCAAGCTCACCCCACAGCTACTTGGCTTCCTGGGGGACAGGACCCAACCTCCCAGCGCAACTGGTCCACAGCACCCTCCTTTACCTAAGAACCCCATGAAAAGTCTTGGTTTCTTGCCCTTGCCTGGAACTCACTTCAAGACCTCTGAAGTCCTTAGCTGATCCTTCTCTAGGACCAAGTCATGGGGGTAAGACTCACCATGAATGACACCGGGCAGTTTACCCTTGCAATCCAGGGCTAGCAGGACCCCTCCCCAACAGGCCACGGAGACACAATGCAGGTAATACATTTTTGGGCCATTCTTAAACCACAGGCTTAGCCCCCAGTGTGGGGTGTCTGTGTCTAACAGGAGGCAATGTCCATTCTAAGCAGCTACTTTAACCAAAGGTAGTCAAACTCACCTAAGGATTGCTAAGAACCTCACAAGTTAGCAGGATGACACACACCTGACAAGCTCTCCGGGCTTAGGGCATCACAGTGACCCAGTCACAATGAAACCACGTCTGGATTACAAACGTCACCACCTCCCCTGCATACAGCTCATACTCAGGCTGAGGCATGCTGGGCACAGCATTTACAGGGCCCTCTGGGTGTCTCACAGAGAGGTGGCACTCAAGACCCTGGGCAAATCAAAAGGAACGTACAGAAGCTGGTCACAAGGGGGTTACCTGTTAAAACGAGATCCAGCGCGTGGGGTAGCAAGCCAACGTGGTGGTCTTGCTGATGGTCACACAGTGGCCTGGACAGGTTCACTCTGCCATCAGAAGGCACTTACCTTCCAGTACTCCCAGCTTCCAAGGAGAGTGGGACCCATTTGACACCTCAGGTGCCTTTGGCTCTCTGGCAACATAGCTGCTCCAGTGACTGTTCCTGGAAGCCTCCTCCAGGCAGCCCTCCTGCAGGTGCCAGTGGCTCACAGACAGCATCACCACTCACGGGGAAACCCAGGGCAGGCTGAGAGCCCCCCTCCCCTCACCCATCAGTCCCGCCTCCAACATACAGGCTAATTTAGCCATGTCTGCCCCTCCAGTGCCCCACACCTCAGCACTGTCCTGGGCTCCTCCTCTAGACACCCCCTGGCTATAAGCCCTCTGGTTTCCTCAGAGGCCCAGCTCAGCTCCTGCCTGCCCCACTTCTTAGCCCCACCCTGGCCACCGCAGCTTCCACAGGAGCTGCACAGGGCCCTGCCCCTGGAAAGGCCTTTGAGTCCCACCCTACTTCCTGCTGTCTGCCCCACAGCACCGCCATGAGGTGCTGTCGGCAGCTTCTGCACGCTCTTAGGAACCAGGTACCACGAGAACAGGGCTGCTCTTCTCCAGGTGGAAGGAATGTGTGTTTTGCTCACAATGCCCACCTTGACAGCTGGCAGGACTCCAGAGCTGCTGATGGCTCTAGAACTTGCACTCACGGGGCTGCGCATCCTGGGACATGCAGTTCTGTCCCTTACTGGCCTAGAATTCTTGTACATTTCCTTATAAATCCCAAACGCCGGCTGGGCACGGTAGCGTATGTTAGCTCACGCCTGTAATCCCAGCACTTTGGGAGGCCAAGGTGGGCGGATTACCTGAGATCAAGAATTTGAGACCAGCCTGGCCAACATGGTGAAACCCAGTCTCTACTAAAAATACAAAAATCAGCCGGGCGTGGTGGTAGGTGCCTCTATTCCCAGCTACTCGGGAGGCTGAGGCAGGAGAATCGCTTGAATCTGGGAGGCAAGCCAAGATCACGCCACTGCACTCCAGCCTGGGCAACAGAGAATCTGTCTCAAAATAAATTCCAAATGTCAGTCACATTTTAACCTACATTATGATTGCTTGGTGGTTTGTAATGTCTTGCTTACGAGTGATACAATGTTGACCTAAAAGAAACTAAAACTTCTCCCCCCCTCACCAACCCCCCACAGTCTAAGTACATAGTATCACATAGCAGCTTGCCAGAAACTGCATGTAAGAATCATTTACACAGTTTTACTGAATTCCTGTTAGCATCAGAATGTGAGGACAGAGAGCAGGTTTCTGTTAGTTATATAGGCCTTATGCAAAGCCTAGAACCTTCACCCACTTTTTTTTTTTTTGAGAAAGGGTCTCGCTCTGTTTCCCAGGCTGGAGTGCAGTGGTGCGGTCTCATCTCACTGCAACCTCCACCCCCCACTCCAAATTCAAGCAAATTCTCATGCTTCAGCCTCCCGAGTAGCTAGGATTACAGGTGTCAGCTACCATGCCTGGCTAATTTTTGTATTTTTACCTCTTCCTACTTTATCAGTGATAACATAATCTTCCTGCCGCAACTTGCTTTACAGGACTGGGATCATCTGCCTTCTTCTGAATCTTATTTAGAAAAATTGGCTAAAGCACTGCCCTCATTTAGAAATTCAAACCTGAAAATGTAGAAGCCACTCTTAGCCTTGAAAGCATATACCTGAACACAAATCCAAAACTGGTTTCCAAAGTTTATTAAAAATCAAAGAATAGAAAAACTTTACATAAAAATATGTCAATTTTAGCTTCCATATTGTTGTCCACACACAAAAAAATCGAAACATGGTATCTTTTTGTCAAACCTGTAGCACGCGACCACAGTGGTAGCCAGGCCAATTCATTTGCTTCACCATGACGGAAGTGGAACATGGTACCTGGGTCTATGAATTGAGCTTTAAAATGCACACTCCACGGGACACTCCCCGCCGGCCCCGTAGTGGTTTCCGTAATGTAGGTTTACAGTCAATATTGCTAATGTGTAGAGATTAGTACAGGCCTACAGATCAGTTTTATAAATATTCTTTATCAATAGGTTCACAATTTAAATATTTTAAATATTTTTGATAACTTTCGGTCATCGAGAACTGCAGACGCAGTGTGCTACTCTATTCTGGAATGCCACCCAGCGAACCTGCAGTCGCAGCTGTCAGCTCCAATGACAGAGTGAGCCAGTCCTGCTTCAAAAGGGCAGACCGCAGACATCTGAAAGCTTGTCCTTGCTGGGCGTCCATCACATTCAGAGATCAATCTAGAACTCCCACTGCTGCACATCCATCAGGTGTCATGGTAAGAAGTATCCTGTCTCGACATTCTCCACTAGTGGACTTCAAAGACCAACCTACCTGTAGTGTTTAGCAAGACCAGACCCCCCGTTTTACAAACAGGAAGTCAGATGGCCTACAAGATGCAACCAACTCCCAGGACAACTGTGGTGCTCCAAAAACTCAGGGTTAGGCAGGATGGATATATTCTTCTTCAAAAAAAGGTAACAAAGACAGTGGTTGTTGTGGCAGAATACACTTGCATAGTATACCTGTATGCTTCCGACGTCGGGCGCCAGCAGTCCGGCCCCCACGCTGGGCTGTGCTCTCCTGCGACACGATCCATGAAAACACTCCCCACGGCGCACTGGGCAGCTGAAGCACTTCTCCTAGATTTGCTCTTAACAGAACGAATGCATACGCTACAGATTCCTCAACGGAATCAACAGAATTCCTTTCTCCACATTCCTAAAACTGGGTACCATGGTCTGAAATAATAGTCACCAGACCCGTCATCACAGGCTATGTCACTAAAACTGACCGAAGCATTTTCCAGTTCACATTTTCCTAAAGATTTTATATTTTGACAACCCTTCTCTCCTTAGAAAGTTATACTTCTGGCACTTGAAATGCTGGATTTGTTGTCCAGTTTAAAAGAACTGAAAACCAAAACATTAAAACTCTGTGGTCAGAGCAAGACAACCGCCTGAGGCCCAACAGCAGGGCCACGGGCAGTCGTCAGGTGGCTCTGGAGCGAGCCCTTCGGAAAACCATCAGGGCGCCCCGGCTCCTTCACTCACTTCCGACCAAAAGAAAAGACATCAAAATAAAACCCCAAACCCCTCATCAAGGTGTTTGTAACAATGCTCGTCAGACAACCAGCCGACACGATGACCCAACTTAGAAAATGCAGCTCGGGAAAGGACCTAAGCTTGTTTAAAAAAAATTCCCTCCTCCCTTAAATATAACTTATGTGAAAATATGAAATTAAATAAAAAATATCTGAGTTATTGCACAAATCATAAGTTTTCAATATTTACATAGAAAAACAGTTCTGAAATT
>PVKV010025141.1:0-30157 GCA_004027835.1 Alouatta palliata
GGTCTGTCGGGGGGAAAAAGGGGAGGGACAGCAGGGGGTGGGGAGTTGGGGAGGGATAGCATGGGGAGAAATACCAGATATAGGTGATGGGGAGGAAGGCAGCAAATCACACTGCCATGTGTGTACCTATGTAACAATCTTGCATGTTCTTCACATGTACCCCCAAACCTAAAATGCAATAAAAAGTATATATAAAAAATAAATAAATAAAAAAAAACTACTCTCCCAAATAAACTTGTATTGCAAAAAGTGTAAAAAAAAAAAAAAAAAAAAAAAAAAAACTCAACTGAACTGCCTTGATTTTAGCCTTGTGAAATTCTACCCAGAGAACACAATCATAGTTTGCTAGACTTCTAAAGAATTATGAGCTTATACATAAGTGGTATTTTAAGCTACTATTTTGTGGTAATTTGTTACACAATGATAGAAAATTAATACACCAGTTATATTAAGTAACTGTCCAGCACATGGTCCTTATTTTGAAAATTTTTTTAAGGATTGTCAATTGGCTTTTTATATAAAGTTGTTGAAACAGTGTTTTAAAATTTTATGCAGAGCAAGTATCACTGTCTATGGAAAGTTTTTATTGTTAGTCTTTATATATTTGTGAAAATAGCACAATAATTCTAAGATCAACAACAAATTTAAAAAATCACATGTACTTTTCTTCCTTTTTAACTCATCAAATTTCATGCTATGCTGGCTATAAAAGAGGGACCAACGAGAGCATACCAGTCAGTGAACCACGAGGAGGTGTGCTATACTCCAAAACAACTGCTTGAGTTTTCTAATTTATGTAAGTAGAAATCTGGAGAACTGGCATGGGAATGGATACTAAGGGTGTGAGATAATGGTAGAAGGAGCATAAAGTTGGATCAGGCTGAACTTATTGATATGTATCACTAAGCAGGGATTCTGTATTTAATGCTATTAACAATTCTGGTCTAGCATATTTTAGATGGATCTTTTCAAAAGTTTCAATCAGGCATTCAGCTATAACACTATTGTGATGGTTAATATTGTGTGTCAACTTGATGGATTGAAGGATGCAAAGTATTATTCCTGGGTGTGTCTGTGGGTGCTGCCAAAGGAGATTAGCATTTGAGTCAGTAGAGTAGGAGAGGCAGACCCATTCTCAATCTGGGTGAGCACTATCTAATCAACTGCGAGGGTAGCTAGAATAAAGAAGGCAGAATAAGTTGGAAAGAGCAGACTTAATCTGAGACTTCTTGCCTTCATCTTTATCGTGCACTGGATGCTTCCAGCCCTCAAACAACAGACTCCAGGTTCTTAAGCTTTTGGACTCTTGAGCCTAAACCCGCAGTTTGCCAGGGGCTCTCGGCCTTCAGCCACAGACTGAAGGCTGTAAATTTTGGTTTCCTACTTTGAGGTTTTGGGATTTAGACTGATTTCTTTACTCCTTAGCTTGCAGATGGCCTATCATGAGACTTCACTTTGTGATTGTGTGAATCAATTCTCCTTAATGAACTACCCTTCATATATACATATGGATCTCACTTATATCACTAACTGGCTGCATAATCTTGGATAAGTTAATATATTTGTCTGGGCTTGTTTCTTTGTATAAAAAGTGAGAATAATATTGGTATGTATTTCACAGGATTGCTATAAGAATCTTATTACTTCTGTCCCTTTAGAGAACTCTGACTAATACAACTATTAACTGAATCTTTGGTAGCAATTACTGCAATGTGTGATATATAGCCTAAGAACTTGCTAGAAACATAGTTACATTATTTGTAAGAATATATTCTGAATTCTATCATGTGTTAAGAGTTATGAGATCTATATGATATCATATTTAAGAATTAGAACTCTTTACTGTCATTTAAAATATTATATTTACCTGTGGTAAAGGGACAGGGTGGGTATCTCCATAATACTAGAAGGCAACAAATGTATTACAAGTGGCGGGGAAGTTGGTAAAACTGATGCAGCTTTTGGCTTATGCTTCAATATGATTTGGTGTGAAACTCAGTTTGCAGAAATGTCATTCCAAGTGATAGTGTCAGAGGTTGAGTGAATACAGCTATGCTTTTATCCTGATGGGAATGTCCTGGACTGAGAGCTAGGAAGAAAATCTTCTTTACACTTGTAAACTGAGCAAATTTGATCTGGAAATCACTGAAAGAGAATAAATATGGAGCCCCAAGACTCCATAGGGAGTCATTTTAATAGTTATTTTTCTGCCTATAAATATACTTTCAGTGAAAAAGCTGGCAGCTTTATTGAACACCATACCTGCAGTTTGGTTGAAAGAATAAATACAAACCTGTCAACTCCCAGTGGCTGCAGTTTGGTTGAAAGACTAGGTACAAACCTGTCAACTCATAGCGGCTTTCTCCATAAGCACCAGTATCACTTAAAGTCTGGGATGGACTCTTTTTATTGTAGAACTACTTTATTCAAAGGTCCTGACTCCAAAGAAGAAGTAAATGCAACTGAGATGATAGAATAACATTGACTGGTTGCACAATCTGTATAATGTTAAGGAAGCATGAAAATGTATATTTTCAATATTCTTTAGTCTTAGCCAAAGAGCTTATTATTATCTTTTCCTCTGGGAAATACAGTATTTTTAAAAATCATTGTTTGCTCTATTAGTCAGGATTTTCTACATTTAAGCCAAACCAGAAGATAGTACAGTGGGATCATATGATTTATATTTTGCAGCCTATAGGTAATCACATGATTTGAGCCAAATAAATTATTCACAAAACATTTTTAGGCTCTCTGAGAATTTGCAGTTTCTGCATCTCCTTTACCGACCTCTATCTTCTGACCTGCATTACTCAGTTTCAAAATAAGAAGTAGCCTTAATTTTCTGTAAGAATATTTTCCTACTTATACAGTCATCTGAAAGGACTAGACCATAACTATGTTATAAAGAATTTTCAGGCAAAGTTTATGCAGTTTATTTGAAGAAAGTTTCTGTTACATTGCAATCATGAATCTAGAGAAAGGAAACACAGGTATGTACAGAGAAACGTCAAATAGTGGAATCTAGCGTGCTTTTTGCTTATTAGTTCAATTATTTTATTAGATAATTGTGTCCTTAAGTTAATTATATTATTCTAAGTATTATATAAATGGACATAACAATTCAATTACAGAGACTCAACAGGAGTATTTGAGAGTAGTACTTTGTTAGATTTAGGAAGGGTAATTGAATAAAGAAAAGACTGACTGTGGTCTTAAGCCCAATTCGTTGTTTAAAGTGAGCAGAGTATTTGGCCTGGCCTTTGCTCCACTGTTGTTAAGCTTGTTTCTCCTTTCACCTGAATTCATTAAATATCACCCTAAAACAGAGCTTAAAAACTTTAGCCTGTGGGCCAAATCAGACTCACTACCTGTTTTTTGAACATTATATTAAAAAAGTAATGACAGTCTTTCAGAACACAGTGCAATCAAATTAGAACTCAGGATTAAGAAATTCACTCAAAACCACGCAACTACATGGAAATTGAATGACCTGCACATGAATGATTCCTGCGAAAATAACGAAATTAAGTACAGATCAAGTTCTTTTAAGCCAATGAGAACAAAGAGACAACATACCAGAATCTCTGGCACACAGCTAGAGCAGTGTTAAGAGGGAAATTTATAGCACTAAATACCCACATCAGAAAACTGGAAAGTTACCAAATTGATACACTAACATTACTATTAGAAGAGCTAGAGAAGCAAGGGCAAACAAATCCAAAAGCTAGCAAAAGACAAAAATGTAACTAAGATCAGAGCAGAACTGAACAAGATAGAGGCACAAAAAACCCTTTCAAAAATCAATGAATCCAGCAGGTGGGTTTTTGAAAAAATTAACAAAATAGATAGACTTCTAGTTAGACTAATAAAGAAGAAAAGAGAGAAGAATTAAATAGACACAATAAAAAACAATAAAGGGGATATCACCACTGACCCCACAGAAATACAAACTAACATCAGGGAATACTATAAACACCTTATGCAAATAAACTAGAAAATCTAGAAGAAATGCATAAATTCCTGGACACAAACACCCTCCCATTACTAATCCAAAAAAAAAAAAAGTCAAATCCCTGAATAGATCAAAAAGTTCTGAAATTGAGGCAGTAATTAATAGCCACACATTCAAAAAAAGCCCAGGGTCGGACGGATTCACAGCCGAATTCTAATCCGAATTCTACCAGAGGTGCAAAGAGGAGTTGGTACCATTCCTTCTGAAACTATTCCAAACAATTGAAAATGAGAGTCTCTTCCCTAATTCACTTTATGAGGCCAGCATCATCCTGATAACTAAAACCTGGCAGAGACACAACAAAAGAAGGAAACTTCAGGCCAGGGATATTGATCATCAGGGATATTGATCCCTGATGAACATCGATGTGAAAATCCTTAATAAAACACAGGCAAACTGGATCCAGCAGCACATCAAAAAGCTTATCCACCACAATCTAGTTGATTTCATCCCTGGGATGCATGGCTGGTTCAACATATGCAAATCAATAAGCGTAATCCATCACAAAAACAGAACCTATAACAAAAACCACATGATTATCTCAATAGAGGCAGAAAAGACCTTCAAAAAAAATTCAACATCCCTTCATGTTGAAAATTCTCAATAAACTAGGTATTGATGGAAAATATCTCAAAATAATAAGAGCTATTTATGACAAACCCAGAGCCAGTATCATACTGAATGGGCAAAAGCAGGAAGCACACCCTTAGAAAAATGGCACAAGAATGCCCTCTCTCAACACCCCTATTCAACATAGTATTGCAAATTCTGGTCAGGGCAATCAGGAGAGAGAAAGAAATAAAGGATATTCAAATAGAAAGGAAGGAAGTGAAATTGTCTCTGTTTGCAGATGACATGATTCTATATTTAGAAAACCCCAGTGTCTCAGCTCAAAAACCTTTAAGCTGATAAGCAACTTCAGCAAAATCTCAGGATACAAAATCAATGTGCAAAAATGACAGGCATTCCTATACACCAACAATAGACAAGCCAAGAGCCAAATCATGAATGGACTTCCATTCACAATTGCTACAAAGAGAATAAAATACCTCGAAATACAGCTTACAAGGATTGTGAAGGACCTCTTAAAGGAGAACTACAAACCACTGCTCAAGGAAATAGCAGAGATCACAAACAAATGGAAAAACATTCACTCCATCCTCATGGATAGAAAGAATCAGGATTTTGAAAATGACCATATTGCCCAAAGTAATTTATAGATTCAATGCTATTCCCATCAAAGTACCATTAACATTTTTTCACAGAATTAGAAAACCAACTTTAAATTTCATATGGGATGAAAAAAGAGCCTGCATAGCAAAGACAATCCTAAGGAAAAATAACCAAACTGGAAGGATCACACTACCTGACTTCAAACTGTACTACAAGGGTACATTAACCAAGAAAACATGGCACTGGTACCAAAAAAGACATATAGACCAATGGAGCAGAACTGAGATCTCAGAAGAAATACTACCACATATCTACAACCATCTGATCTTGAACAAACCTGACAAAAACAAGCAATGGGGAAAGGATTCCCTAATTAATAAATGGTGCTGGGAAAACTGGTTAGCCATATGCAGAAAACTGAAACTGAAACCCTTCCTTGCACCTGATACCAAAATTAACTCAAGATAGATAAAACACTTTAATGTAAAACCCAAAACCATAAAAATCCTAGAAGAAAAACTAGGCAATAACATTTAGGACATAGTTATGAGCAAAGACTTCATGACTAAAACACCAAAAGCAATGGCAACAAAAGTCAAAATTCACAAATTGGATCTAATTAAACTAGCTTCTGCACAGCAAAAGAAACTAGCATCAGAGTGAACAGTGAAGAGAATGAGAGATGCAACCTATCCATCTGACAAAGGTCTAATATCCAGAATCTACAAGGAACTTAAACAAATTTCCAAGAAATAAACAATCCCATCAAAAAATGGGCAAAGGATATGAGCAGACACTTCTCAAAAGAAGATATTTATGCAGTCAAGAAACATATGAAAAAAAGCTCGTCATCAGTGATCATTAGGGAACTGCAAATCAAAACCACAATGAGATACCATCTCACACAAGTCAAAGTGATGATTATTAAAAAGTAAAGAAACAATAGATGCTGATGAGGTTGTGGAGACATAGGAATGTTTTTACACTGTTGGTGGGAATGTAAATTAGTTCAACTATTGTGGAAGACAGTGTGAGAATTTCTCAGAGATCTAGAACCAGAAATACCATTTGACCTAGCAATCCCATTACTGGGTATATACTCAACGGATTATAAACTATTCTACTATAAATACACATGCACACGTATGTCAGTTGCAGCAGTATTTACAAGGGCAAAGACATTGGATCAGCCCAAATGCTCATCAATGATAGACTGAATAAAGAAAATGTGGCACATATACTATATGGAATAGTACGCAGCAATGAAAAGGATTGAGATCATGTCCTTCACAGGGACGTGGATGAAGCTGAAAGTCATAATTCTCAGCAAACTAACTCTGTGAATTAAACAGTAATTTTCCATTCCCCCTTCTTGGCTCTTCGCAACACCATTCTCTTTTTTGGCTCTATGATTTTGACAACTTTGGGAACTTTATATAAGTAGAATCATACAATATTTGTTCTTTTTTTGTCTGGTTTATTTCACTATGCATAATGTCTTCAAGATTCATCCATGTTGTAACAAGTGTCCAAATTTCCTTCCTTGTTAAGGTTCAATAATATTCCATTGTATGGAATAGGCCATGATTTTTTTATCCAATCATCCATTTATAGGCATGTTGGTTGATTCCATTTCTTTACTATTATGAATAATACTGCTATGAACATAAGTTTGCCAGTATTTATTCAAGTCACTGCTTTTATTTCTTTTGCTTATATAGACAGAAGTGAAGTTGCTGTTGCCTTTGTTAACTTAATGTTTAATTATTTGCGGAACTGTTTTCCACAGTAGCTGCACCATTTTATATCCCCACAAGCATTTCCTGAGTTTCAATTTCTCCTCATTTTTGCCAACACTTATTATTTTCTGTGGTTTTGATAATAGACATTCTAATAGATGCAAAGTGCTATCTCATTGTAGTTTTAATTTGTGTTTCTCAAATAAGTAGTGATGTGGAGTATCTTTCCATATGCTTATGGATCATCTGTATATCTTATTTAGAGAAATGTCTATTGAAGTAATTTGCCCATTTTTGAATTGGGTTGTTTGCTTTATTACTGTTGACTTGTAGGGGTCCTTTGTATATCCTGAATGTTAAGCCTTTACCAGATATATGATTTTAAATATTTTCTCCTATTCTGTGCATTGACATTTTACTCTCTTGATAGTGTCCTTTGATGCACAAATGTATTTAATTTTAATGAAATTCAACTTACCTATTTTTGTCGTGTTATTGCCTGTGCTTTTGGTATAATAGCCAAGAAATTATTGCCAAACACAATATCATGAAGGTTTCCCCCTATATTTCCTTCTAGGAGTTTCATAGTTTCTGCTTTTAAATGTAGGTTTTCGATCAATTTTCTTTGTCTACAGTATAAGTTAAGGGTCTAATTTCATTATTTTTCATGTGGATATCCATGACCATTTTGTTTTTTCTTCATTCTGTCAATGTGATATATTAACACTGATTGATTTATCTATGTTGAACCATCATTGCATCACAGTAATAAATTATTTTAATGTGCTGTTGAATTTGGTTTACAAAGTTTTTTTTTAGAGTTTTTGCATAAACATTCATAAGGGTTGTTAGTCTGTGGTTTTCTTTTTCTGTCTTTGCCTCGTTTTGGTATCAGGTAATGTTGCCCTCATAGAATGAGTTAAGAAGTATTCCTTCTTGTTCAATCTTTAGGAAGATTTTGAAATATATTTATGTTAATTCTTCTTTAAATGTTTAGTAAAACTGACTAGCGAAGCCATCAGATTTTGGGTTTTTTTTTTTTTTGTTAGAAGGTTTTTGATTACTGATTTGATATCATTATTAGTTACAGGTGCATTCAGATTATCTTTTACAAAAACATTTAGTTTTGGTAGGCCATGTGTGTATGGAATTTGTCACTTTCATTTAGGTAATCCAATTTGATGTAGAATTCTTCATAGTACTCTTTTATAATCATTTTTATTTATGTAAAATTAGTAGTAATGACCGAAACTTCATTTCTGATTATAGTTATTTGACAATTTTTTTCTTTTTATCACTCAATACATCTATAGATATGCCATTTTATTAATTTTTATCAAAGAACAAATTAGTGATTTATTAACCCTATTGCCTTCATATTGTCTATTTTATTTATATAAGCTTTTTTATGTTCTTTATTTTTTAATCTCATGTTTAATTTGCACCTTTCTTTTTAGTACCTTGAGCAACTAGAGGTTTATTTGAGATATTTTTTCTTTTTTAATCTAAGTATTTACAGCCATAAATATTTTTCATAGCACTGTTTTTACTGCATCCATTAAATTTTGGTATGTTGTATTTTCATTTTTAATTGTCTCAAGATATTTTCCAACTTTCCTTGTAATTTTTTGTTTATCCATTTGCTATTTAACTCTATGCTGCTTAATTTTCACATATTTGGGAATTTCTCAGTTTTCTTTCTGCAATGGATATCTAGTTTTATTTTATAGGTTTTGGGAAAGATATTTTGTATGATTTAAATCTTTTAAAATTTAGAAAGACTTGGTTTTTGACCTAACATAATCTATACTAGAGAACTTATCATGTACACTTGAGAAAAATTTGTACTCTGTTGTTGCATGAAGTGTTCTATATATGTTTGTTAGATCTAAGTGGTCTATAGTGCTGTTTAAGTCCTCTATTCTCTTACTGATTGTATCTCTGGTTGTTCTACCTATTATTGAAGGTAAAGGCTTTTACCTTTATTGCAGAGCTATCTATTTCTCACTTCAATTTTGTTAATTTCACCTATTTTTGGAGCTTTAATGTTTGATGCATATGTATTTATATTTGTATATCTTCTTGTTAAATTAACACTTTTATTAATATTCCTTATCTTGTAAAAGTTTTTGACATAAAGTGTATCTTGTCTGATATTAGTGTAGCCATCTATGCTCTCTTTTGTTTACCATTTGCATGGAATATCTTTTCCTATATGTTCACTTTTTTTTTTTTTGAGATGGAGTTTCGCTCTTGTTACCCAGGCTCAAGTGTAATAGTGTGATCTTGGCTCAACACAACCTCCACCTCCTGGGTTCAAGCAATTCTCCTGCCTCAGCCTCCCAAGTAGCTGGGACTACAGGTGTGTGCCACCATGCCCAGCTAATTTTTGTATTTTTAGTAGAGATGGGTTTTCACCATGTTGACCAGGATGGTCTTGATCTCGTGACCTCGTGATCCACCCGCCTTGGCCTCCCAAAGTGCTGGGATTATAGGTGTGAGCCACCAGGCCTGGCCCTCTGTATGTTCACTTTTAACCTATTTGTGTCTTTATATTTTAGCTAGGTTTCTTCCAAAACCTTGCAGAGACACAGTGAAAGAAGAAAGCTTCAGATCAATATACCTGTTGAGCATAGATGCAAAAATTTTCAACAAAATATTAGCAAACAAAATCCAGCAGCACATCAAAAAGCTAATTTACCACAATCAAATAGGCTTTATTTCTGGGAGGTATGGCTGGTTTAACATAAGCAAATCAATAAATGTTATTCATCAAATGAGCAGAACTAAAAACAATAACCATGTGACCATCTCAACAGATGCAAAAAAGGCTTTTGATAAAAATTCAACATTTCTTTACGTTAAAAACCCTCCAAAAAACTAGGCATTGAAGGATCACACCACAAAATAATAAGATTTGTCCTTGACAAACCCACATCCAATGTCATACTGAACAGGTGAAAGGTGGAAGCATTTTCCTTAAGTACTGGGACAAGACAAGGATGCCAATTCTCACCACTCCTACATAAAGAAAGTAAAAATATGTCTTCACAGATGATATGATTCTATACCTGGAAAACAAATTCTCTGCCCAAATGATCCTTGAATTGATAAAATTCAGTAAAGTTTCAGGATACAAAATCAATGTACAAAAATCAGTGCATTTCTATACACCAATATAGTCCAAGCTGAGAGCCAAATCAGGAATGCAATCCCATTCACAATTAAAAATAAATAAATAAATAAAAAATAAATAAAAATAAAAACCTAGGAATACAACTAACCCAGGAGGTGAATGGTCCATACAAGGAAAGTTACAAAACATTTCTTGAAGAAATTAGAGATGACACAAACAAAACTGGAAAAAAATTTCATGCTAATGGATAGGAAGAATCAATATTGTTAAAATGTCCATGCTGCTATTCCTATCAAACTAACGATGTCTTTTTTCAAATAATAGAAAAACACTATTCTAATATTTATATGAAATCCAAAAAATGAATAAAAATAAATCCTGAATAGTCAGGGCAATCCTAAATGAACAGAACAATGCAGAGTCACCACATTACCCAACTTCAAACCGTTTATCAAGGCTACAGTTATCAAAATGGCGTATTTGTACAAAAACAGACACATGAACCAATGGAGAAGATTAGAAAAACTTAGAAGTAAAGCCACACACCTGTGATCTCTGACAAAATTGACAATAATAAGCAATGGGAACAGGACTCTGATGTGGTTTGGTTTTGTGTATCCACCAAAATCTCACGTCCAATTGTAATCCCCAGGTGTTGGAAGAGTGGCCTGCTGTGAGGTAGTTGAAACATGGGTCAGACTTCCCCCTTGCTATTCTTATGATAGTGACTGAGTTCTTATGAAATCTTGTTGTTTAAAAGTGTGTAGTGCTTCCTCCTTCATGCTCTCTCTCTCCTCCCACCATGTGAAGATGTGTTCCCAGCCATATCCCTTGTACAGTCTATGGAACTTTGAGTTAATTAAACCTCTTTTCTTTATAAATTACCCAGTCTCAGGTAGCTCTTTATAGCAGTGTGAAAACAGACTAATACAGAAAATTGGTACTAGAGAAATGGGGCATTACTATAAAGATACCTGAAAATGTGGAAGTGACTTTGGAACTGTGTAATGGGCAGAGTTTGGAACAGTTTGGAGAGCTCAGAAGAAGAAAGGAAGATGAGGGAACGTTTGGAACTTTCTGGAGACTTGTTCAATGGTTGTAACCAAAATGCTGTTAGTGATATGGACAGTGAAGTCCAGAATGAGTTTGTCTCAGATGGAGATGAGGAAGTTTTTGGGAACTGGAGTAAAGGTTACTCTTATTATACTTTAGCAAAGAGACTGGGGACATTATGTCCCTGTTGTAGAGATCTGTGGAACTTTGAACTTAAGAGAGATGATTTAGGGTATCTGGCAGAAGAAATTTCTAAGCAGCAAAGCATTCAAGAAGTGACCTGGCTGCTTCTCACAGCATAAGCATATGTGAATAAACAGAGATTATCTGAAACTGAAACTTGTATTTAAAAGGAAAGGAGAGCATAAATGTTTGGAAAGTTTGCAGCCTGACCATGTGGTAAAAAAGAAAAAAAAAATGTCCAGGGAGAAATTCAAGCCAGTTGCAGAAGTTTGCATGAGTAAAGAGGAGTCAAATGTTAATAGCTAAGACAATGAGGAAAATGCCTCCTGGGCATCTCAGATACCTTCGTCATAGCCCCTCCCATCACAGATCCAGAGGTCTAGGAGGAAAAAGTGGTTTCATGAATGCTGCTGCTCTGTGCACCCTTGGGCCATGGCATTCTGCATCCTAGCAACTCCAGCTCCAACCATGGCTTAAAGGGGACAAGGTACATCTTGGATCATTGCTTCAGAGGGTGCAAGCCCCAAGGCTTGATGGCTTCCATGTGATGCTGAGCCTGCAGGTACACAGAAAGCAAGAGTTGAGATTTGTGAGCCTCCACCTAGATTTCAAAGGATGTATGACAACACTTCAATGTTTCCTACAGGCAGAGGTCTGCTGCAGGGCTTGACCTCTCATGGAGAAACTTCACTAGTGCAGTATGGAAGGGAAATGTGGGGTTGGAGCCCCTGCAGAGAGTCCCCACTGAGACACTGCCTAGTGGAGCTGTGAGAAGAAGGTCACCATCCTTCAGACACCAGAATGGTAGATCCACCAACAGCTTGGACTGTGCACCTGGAAAAGTCACTGTCACTCAACACCAGCCAATGAAGGTAGCCAAGGTAGCCATGAGGGCTGTATGCTGCAGAGCTCCAGGGACTAAGCTGCCCAAAACCTTTGGATCCCACCCCTGACATCAGTGTGGCCTGGATTTGAGACATGGGATCAAAGAAGATTATTTTGGAACTGTAAGATTTAATGACTTCCCTGCTGGCTTCAGACTTGCATGTGGCCTGTAGCCCCTTTTTGTTGGCCAATTTCTCCCTTTTGGAATGGGAGCATTTCCAAATGCCTGTATCCCTAGTGTATCTTGGAAGTAACTAACTTGTTTTTGATTTTACAGGCTCATAGGCAGAAGGGACTTGCCTTGTCTCAGATGAGATTTTGGACATAGCCTTTTGAGTTAATGTTGAAGTGAGTTAAGACTTTGGGAGATCGATGGGAAGTCCTGATTGTGTTTTGAAATGTAAGAAATACATGAGATTTGGGATGAATCATTCCAGTGCTGGAATAATATGGTCTGGCTTTGTGTCCCCATTCAAATTACATGTATTGCAATCCCCATGTGTTAGAGGAGGGTCCTAAAAGCAGGTGATTGAATCATGGGGCAGTTTTCCCCTTCCTATTCTTGTGATAGTGAATGAGGTCTCATAAGATCATGTAGTTTAAAAGTGTGTAGTGCTTTCCCAATCTCTCTCTCTCTCTCTCATCACCATGTAAAGATATGGTTGCTTCACAGTTGCCCTTCTCCCATGACTGTAAGTTTCCTGAGGCCTCCACAAGTGTGTCTCTTGCACAGCCTATGGGACTGTGAATTGACTTAACCTCTTTTCTTTATAAATTACCCATATCAGGTTCTATAAAACTTCTACTAGAATAAATTTGTTCATATGTACAAAATAGCTTGGAAGTTTGATTTGTATTGCACTGAATCTGTATATACAGTTGGGAAGAGGTGACATTTAACAATATTAAATTTACCACTCTTACAACAGGAAATAGTTTTCTATTTATGTAGACTTTCTATAATTTCTTTTATCAGAGATGAGATAATGAGTAAGTGTTGGATTTTGTCATATGTGTTTTCTGCATTTATTTATATGATTATATGACTTGTATTTCTTTGGCCTACTGATATGGTAGAATATACTGATTTACTTTTGGATGTTTAACCAGTCTTGCATACTTAAAATAAGTCACAGTCTTGCATACTTAAAATAAATTCCAGTCTTGCATACTTAAAATAAATTCCACTTGCTCATGATGTCTAATTATTTTTATACATTGTAGGATTTAATTTACTAATACTTCGTTGGGATTTTTTCATTTATGTTCATGAGAAATTAGGTCTATAATTTTTATTTCCTGTAATATCATTATCTGGTTTTGGTACTAGAGTAACAATAGCAAAGAATGAATTAGAAATGTTCCCTCTGCTTCTACTGTCTGAAAGACATATGAGAAAATTATTATAATTCTTTCTGTAACTAAATAGTATTTCTGTTTTTATATCCTTGAGGAATCGCCACACTATCTTCCATAATGGTTGAATTCATTTACACTCCCACCAACAGTGTGTAAATGCTCCTGTTTCTCCACTGCCTCAACAGCATCTGCTACTTTTTGACTTTTTAGTAAAAGCCTTTCTGACTGGTGTGAAATAGTATCTCATTGTGGTTTTGATTTGAATTTCCTGAATGATCAATGATGTTGAGCTTTTTTTGATATGATTGTCAGCCACATGCATGTCTTCTTTTGAAAAGTGTTTGTTCATGTCCTTTGGCCAATTTTTAATGTTTTTTGTTTAGTTTTCTTGTAAATTTGTTTACATTCCTTATACATGCTAAATATTAGACCTTTTTCAGATGCATAGTTTGCAAGTATTTTCTCCAATCTTGTAGGTTCTTTATTTAATCTGCTGATAGTTTTCTTTGCCATGCAGAAGCTCTTTAATTTAATGATATCTCATTTGTCAATCTTTGTTTTTGTTGCTGTTGCTTTTTGTGTCTTCATAATGAAATCTTTGCCAATTCTTATGTCCAGAATGGTATCATCTAAATTTTCCTCCATGGTATTTATAGTTTTTGGTTTTACACCTGCTGCTCGTTTTTGTCAGGTTTGTTGAAGATCAGATAGTTCTAGGTGTGTGGTCTTATTTCTGGGTTCTTTATTCTGTTCTATTGATCTATATGTCTGTTCTTATAACAGTACCATGCTGTTTTGGTATACTATACTGCCCCATAGTATAGTTTGAAGTCCGGTAGCGGGATAGCATGATGCCTCCCGCCTTTCTTTTTTTTTTTTCTTCTTCTTAGGATTGCCTTGGCAATTCAGCCTTTCTTTCATTCCACATAAATTTTAAAACAGTTTTATTTTCTAGTTCTGTGAAAAATGTCAGTGGTAATTTAATAGGCATAGCATTGAATCTATAAATTGCTTTGGGCACGATGGTCATTTTAACAATATTGATTTCTTCTATCCATGAGCATGGAATGTTTTTCCATTTGCTTATGTCATCTCTGATTTCTTTGAGCAATGGTTTGTAGTTCTTCTTGTAGAAATCTTTCACCTCCCTGTTTAGTCGTATTCCTAGTTATTTTTTTTCCTGTGTGTGGCAATTTTAAATGGGATTGAATTTGTGCCTTGACTCTCAGCTTGACTGTTGTTGGTATATAGGAATGTTTGTAATTTTTGCATACTGATTTTGAATTCTGGGACTTTGCTGAAGTTGTCTATCAGCTTAAGATGACTTTGGGCTGAGACTATAAAATTTTCTAGATATAAAATCATATGGTCTGAAAACAGGGATGATTTGACTTTCTCTCGAGTTTCCTAAGGTGGAAGCTTAAATTATTGACTATATGTCTTTCTTCTTTTCTCATACACCAATTTAGTGCCATATACTTCCAGTTAAGCCACATTTTCATTGTCCATCTCAAATTTTGATAGCCTATAATTTTATATTCATTTAAAATTTTTTTTTTCTCTTTAGTTTTCTTCTTTGGTCTTTGTGTTATTTAGAAATGTGTTGTTAAATATCTACGTACTTGCAGATTTTCCAGCTATCTTTATGGTATGCATTTCTAGCTTAATTCTATTGTGGTCTGAGAACATAATTTTATGATTTTTATTTTTAAAAAAATTGTTAAGGGGTGTTTTATTATCAAGAATATAGCGTTTCTTGGTGAATGTTCTATGCAAACCTGAGAAGAATGTGCATTCTGCTGTTGTTGGATGGAATATATCTTCGTGTCTATTATATCAAATTGTTTGATACTGCTGTTTAGGTCACCTACTATTTTATTTCTGTTTGATGTATCAATTACTGAGAGAGGATGTTGATATCTCTAAGCAACTATAATAGTATATTTATTCATTACTTCTTTCATTTCTAACAGTTTTTGGCATCACCTATTTTTTACACTGTTTCTAGGTTCATACACATAGAATTGCTTGGACTTTTTGGATAATTTGCCTCTTTTTCATTATAAAATGACTTTTTGTATTCCTTTTTATCATCCTTCTCTGCTTTGTATGAAATTAATGTAGCTATCCAGGCTTTACTTTAATAAAAATTAACATGGTATACAGTCCTCCATTTCTTAACTTTCAACCTATTTGTGTCTTAGTATTTAAGGTGAGACTTTTGTAGAGGATATATAGATGATTCTTGTTTTCTATTCACTCTGATTGTGTCTTTCTTTGAATGGGTGTATTTTAGTCCACCCACATCTAAAGTTATCATTGATAGATTTGAATTAATATATACCATATGTATAACTACTTTATTTATTGTGTTTATTTTTTCTTATTTTCTGCCTTCTATGGTTCTAATTAAAAATCTTAGATGAACTCATTTTATCTCCCTGTTCACATACCAGTTTCAACTTAAAAACAAATGTTTTCAGTGGTTGCCCTAGAGTTTGCAGTGTGTAGTTTTAACTAAGTCCAGTATCACATAACTCTGATTCATTTTATATACTTTAGATAAATTCTAACAGAATAATCTGAAGTCATCCCTCCCACCCCTTGTCATGTTGCTGCCATTCATTTCATTTATCTGTATACTATAATCATCCAATACATTATTATTATTATTGATTTCAAAAAAGTTATGTTATCTCAGTTAAGAATAAGATTAACTTAAAATTTTTACTTTACTCTCCTTTATTTATTTCCTGATGTTTTCCTTTCTTTTGTGGATTTACCATTCTTATCTGTATTATTTTCATGCTCTCTGAATAGCTACTTTTAACATTTATTTCTGGACAGAAATGTTAGTGATAAAGTTTCTCATTTTTGTTTGTCTGAAAAATATTTTATTTCTCCTTCACTTGGAAGAACAACTTCACTGAGTAAATAATTCTGGGTTGCTGTTTCTTTTTTCTTTCATTATATTAAATATTTTATTTCACTCTTATTTCTTGCATGATTTCAGATGATAAATCCATTGGAATTGTTTTATTTGTCCATCCATTGGCAAGGCATTTTATTTCTTTGGTTTTCATCAAGGTTTTCTTTTTTTTTTAAATTGTACTTAAGTTCCAGGGTATATGTGCAGATCATGCAGGATTGTTGCATAGGTACACACATGCCCTGGTGGTTTGCTATCTCCATCCCCACCGTCACCTACAGCAGGCATTTCTTCCAGTGTAATCCCTACCTAACCTCCCTGCCCCTGTTGTCCCTCCCCTATCCCCCTACCCTCCAACTGACCCCAGTGTGTGATGTTCCCCTCCTGGTGCCTATGTGTTCTCATTGTTCAACACCCACCTATGAGTGAGAACATATGCTGTTTGACTTTCTGTTCTTGGGTCAGTTTGCTGAGAATGATGGTTTCCAGATTCATCCATATTCCTACAAAGGACATGGACTCATCGTTTTATATGACTGCATAGTATTCCACGGTGTGTATGTGCCACATTTTCTTTGTCCAGTTTATCATTGTTGGGCATTTGGGTTGGTTACAGGTCTTTGCTATTGTAAATAGTACTGCAATTAACATAAGTGTGCATGTGTCTTTATAATAGAATGATTTATAATCCCTTGGATATATACCCCGTAATGGGATTGCTGGGTCAAATGGAATTTCTATTTCTATGTCCTTGAGGAATCTCCACACTGTCTTCCACAATGGTTGAACTAATTTACACTCCCACCACCAGTGTAAAAGTGTGCCTATTTCTCCACATCCTCTCCAGCATCTGTTGTCTCTAGATTTTTTAATGATCACCATTCTAACTGGTATGAGATGGTATCTCAATATGGTTTTGATTTGCATTTCTCTAATGACCAGTGATGATAAGCATTTTTTCATGTTTTTGGCCTCATAAATGTCTTCTATTGAAAAGTGTTCATATCCTTCACCCACTTTTGAGTGGGTTGGTTGGTTTGTTACTTGTAAATCTGCTTTAGTTCTTTGTAGATTCTGGATATTAGCCTTTTGTCAGATGGGTAGATTGCAAACATTTTTTCCCATTCTGTTGGTTGCCGGTTCACTCTAATGTTTTTTTTGTTGTTGTTGTTGTTGTTGTTGTTGTTTTCTTGCTGTGCAGAAATTCTTAAGTTTAATTAAATCCTATTTGTCTATTTTGGCTTTTGTTGCCATTGCTTATGGTGTTTTAGTCATGAAGTCCTTGACTATGCCTATGTTCTAAATGATTTTGCCTAGGTTTTGATACCAGTACCATGCTGTTTTGATTATTGTAGCCTTGTAGTATAGTTTGAAGTCAGGTAGCATAAGGCCTCCAGCTTTGTTCTTTTTGCTTAGGATTGTCTTGGCTATGTGGACTCTCTTTTGGTTCCATATGAAGTTTCAAGTGATTTTCCAGTTCTGTGAAGAGGGTCATTGAAGGAGGTAGCATTGAATCTATAAATTACTTTGGGCAGTATGGCCACTTTCATTATATTAATTCTTCTGACCATGAGCATGGAATGTTTTTTCCATCTGTTTGTGTCCTCTCTTATTTCCTTGAGCAGTGGTTTGTAGCTCTCCTTGAAGAGGTCGTTTACATCCTTTGTTAGTTATATTCCTAGGTATTTTATTCTCTTTGTGGCAATTGTGAATGGCATTTCATTCTTGATTTGGCTCTCTTTAAGTCTGTTGTTGGTGTATAGGAATGGTTGTGATTTCTGCACATTGATTTTGTATCCTGAGACTTTGCTGATGTTGCTTATTAGCTTAAGGAGATTTGGGGCTGAGATGATAGGGTCTTCTAAATATACAACTATGTCATTTGCAAATAGAGACAATTTGACTTCCTCTTTTCCTAATCGAATACCTTTTATTTCTTTTTCTTTCCTGATTGCTCTGGCTAGAACTTCCAATACTATATTGAATAAGAGTGGTGAAAAAGGGCATCCTTGTCTAGTGCCAGTTTTCAAAGGGAAAACTTTCAGTTTTTGCCCGTTTAGTATGATATTGGCTGTGGGCTTGTTATAAATAGCTTTTATTATTTTGAGATACATTCCATGAATACCTAGTTTATTCAGGGTTTTTAGCACAAATAGCTGTTGAATTTTGTCAAAGGCCTTCTCTGCATCGATTAAGACAATCATGTGGTTTTTTTATTTGATTCTGTTTATGTGACGGATTACGTTTATAGATTTCTGTATATTGAAACATCCTTGCATCTCCAGGATGAAGCCTATTTGATTGTGATGGATAAGCTTCTGGATGTGCTGTTGCAATCAGTTTGCCAGTATTTTATTGAAGATTTTTGCATCAATGTTCATCATGGATATTGGCCTGAAGTTTTCTTTTTTAGTTGTGTCTGCCAGGTTTTGGTATCAGGATAATGTTGGTTTCATAAAATGAGTTAGAGAGGATTCCCTCTTCTTGTATTGTTTGGAACAGTTTCAGAAGGAATGGTACCAAATTTTCTTTGTACATCTGGTACAATTTGGCTATGAACCTGTCTGGACCTGGACTTTTTTTGGTTGGTAGGCTATTAATTGTTGCCTCAACTTCAGACCTTGCTACTGGTCTATTCGGGTATTCAACTTCTTCTGGTTTAGTCTTGAGAGGGTGCAAGTGTCCAGGAATTTATCCATCTCTTCCAGATTTACTGTTTTATGTGTATAGAATTGTGTTTAGTAATCTCTGATGGTAGTTTGTATTTCTGTGGAATCAGTGGTGATATCTCCCCTATCATTTTTTATTGCAACTATTTGATTCTTCTCTTTTTTTTTATTAGTCTGGCTAGTAGTCTATCTATTTTGTTGTTCTTTTCAAAAAACAAGCTCCTGGCTTTATTGAATTTTTGATTTTTTTTGTGAGTCTCTATCTCCTTCAGTTCTGCTCTGATCTTAGTTATTTCTTGTCTTCTGCTAGCTTTTGAGTATTTTTGATCTTGCTTCTCTAGCTCTTTCAATTTTGATGATAGGGTGTCGTTTTTATATCTTTCCTCACTTCTCATGTGGGCATTTATTGCTATATATTTCCCTCTAGACACTGCTTTAAATGTGTCTCAGAGATTCTGGTACATTGTGTCTTTGTTTTCATTGGTTTTGAAGAATTTCTTTATTTCTGCTGTCATTTCATTGTTTATCCAGTCGTCATTTAGGAGCAAGTTGTTCAGTTTCCATGTAGTGGTGCAGTTTTGAGTGAGTTTCTTAATCTAGCGGCATTCTCCCAGACTGTGGGTTGCAAAGAGCATGGGAGAAATGCAGTATCTGAACTGGAGTGCCAACGGGGTAAAGTCCCCAATTTTCCAGTTGGTTGCACTTCCTCAGTGAGGCAGCGCCCTGGCCTGCCTCGGTTTGCCCTCCTTGAGCTAAACCCACTGTCCAACCAGTACCATTGAAATGAACCTGGTACCTCAGCTGGAAATGTGGAAATCACTTGCCTTCTGTGTCTCTCTCTCTGGGAACTCTGCTCAGGAGCTGTTCCTATTCAGCCATCTTGGTGGAAGTCCTCTTTAAGGTTTTCTATTGTTTCATTTTTTTTTTTTTTAGTTTGAATATGATTTGCCTAAGTGTAGTTTGTTTTTTTGCTATCTTTTTTTTCTGTTTTATATTCTCTGGCTTCCTGGATCTGTGGTTTGGTGTCTGGAGAATTCTCAGTCATTATTAATTATTTTTTTCTTTCTGCTTTTGATATTCCCATTATACATATGATACATCTATTGTTATTGTCTCATAGTTCTTGATGTTCTGAGTTTGTTTTTAGTTATTTTTTTCCCTTTGAATTTAAGTTTTGGAAGTTTTTATTGACCTGTTTCCGACTCACTGATTCTATCCTCAGCAGTGTCTAGTCTACTAACTAGTTCATCTAATACATTCTTTATTTCTGTAACTGTTTTTTTCAATACTTCCTTAAGATTATTTTATAGAGTTTTGATACCTCTGCTTATGGTAGCCATCTATTATTCTTCCATGTTGTCTATGTTTTCAATTAGAACTTTTAACTTATTAATCATTTTCTGATAATTCCAAAATCTTTGTCATATTTGAGTTTATGTCTAATGATTGCTTTGTATCTCCAGACTTTATTCTGTTCTTGCACATTTGTGTGCTTTGAAATTTTCTGTTTAAAGCCAGACATGTGTCAAGTAATAAGAACTGAGGTAAACACCTTATAGTGTTAGAATTTATGTTAACCTGGCTAGGAGTTGGACTTTTTAGGATGTTTATTGTAGCTGTAGGTGTCAAAAGCTTCAAAATTCTCTCATGTTTGTTTTTATATTCCCTCTTGCCTTTGGGATTTCCTAGGTACTTCTGCTCAGACAGTCTGTATCTAGTAGTTCTTTCAGCTATAATCCACTCTTACTATACTGGATCCTTGTTGTGTGGTAACAAGATGTAGAGTAGTAAAAGTATTCTATAATATTATGATTAAATCTCACTCTCTTAGTAGGCCTGTGTCTTTAGGCTGTGATCTTCCAAATATTTTTTGACTTTTTCTTCCCTTAGATGAAACAGGAAGAATAAATGGTTCTGGAATAAAAGAAATAACCTTCTCCCCGGTGGCTTAAGGCTCTGCTAAAGTTTGGTATGATTTTGTTACAAAAAATTTATCTGGGTGTATTTCAAAGTGGTTACTCTTTCCCTCTTTCAGCAGAATGAGGATAAGTCTTGTCTTCTGGATATGAAAACCTCATCAGATTCCTGGAGGCAAAATCTACAATAGTCTGAATACACCCTAAAGATTATATCCCCAGGAGTTTGTTACTCTTAATGGTGGTCCACACTCAGCCTCTTATAATTCATCAAAATTACTTTTTTTTTTCAGTGTATTCAGGTTTTTCTTATAAGGACAGGAGTGACGACTTCTAAGTGTTATATATGTCAGAATTTGAACCAAAATTTAATTAAAAAAAAAAAGTTCTTAATGAGCTACATTTTTCCTAAGTTAAGTTTATTTAGATAACCTGAATGAGAGCTGCAGAAAAATGATAATCTAAGTTCTGAGATACTCTCCTGATGCCAAAGGGTTATAAGTGTGATTTTTTTCAGTCAAGAAACTAGAACCAGGGTCGGCAGAATCTTTCTTTTTTTCCCGCAGAATTATTGGTAGTTAATTTCCTGTAAATGTTGTATATTTATATTATATTCAGCTTCATCATCACAGCTTCTCAAGACTTTATGTTTAATGTGGCCCGGAAAAGCTTCAGTTATTACCATCACTCAATTTTTCTGATACGTCAAACAAGCGAACATTGATTTTGTATCTCAGGCTATGCCATTTACTTGCCAGATTTTACTAAGGTCTGCATTCCATCTTCTTTAAGCCCCTCAATTTTACTTGCCCATCAGTATTTTGGCAGATTTCCTCTTACTTTGGCCTTTGAAATTTAAGGCACCTTTTAGTTTCCTTGCAAATACACTTTGTATTTTTTTTTCTTCCACACTGTTTGCTTTTCAGTGATTTATGAGGAAAAAATAGAGAAAAATGCCAAGTTAACTTAATTATTTTCAACTATAAATCTTTCCATACACTTTTCATTGCACCTGAGAATGTTATGGGAACTTGCATTAGAATTAAAGGGTTGAAGAGGATGTAGTGATAATTGTTTGTGTTTGTGTGTGTTTGTTTCTATTTGCGTTTCAGTTGAAGTAATTATAAAAGCTCAGCACACAGAGGTATAAAATGTTTCTGCTATATCAATAATTTTATTCACATCAGTAATCTCACTTAAATAGTGAGGCCATGTACAGCAATTTAGTAACCTGGAAATGTCTGTACATTTCTGGCTTCATGTATACTTCTGACAATTAAGCAATAGTAAGAGTGAGTAAGTAGTGAAGTAACACAGTGCAAAGCTCAAATGTAAACAAGGGAAACAGCATATTTGTAGGTTAGTCTCAATTATAGCCTTACATTGATGTTCATAAGAGTCAACAGTGAAAAATAATCAAATGGACGTATTCAAGATGCTTTCTTTTTATAGGTTCTTAGATTTGTTTTTGCAGGTGTTTTCGTCATAAAGTTGTGTTTAATTTCCTGTACTCTTTGAATTCATTATAAATTGTTAGGATTTATGGAATATATTTAAAAGTAAATTTTGAAAAATCAAGTAATTGAGTTTTCTGTTGTCCAATTTTAAAGAAAAATAAAATTGGACAACAGAAAACTCAATAAATTTTAGATTTAAAGAAGAAATTATTGCATTTAAAGGTGAATTTTCATGAGAGAATTCTGAGAGTTATGTCTGTCGGGCTAATATTATTTCAACAATGACAAACGTTATACTACCCTTCTTGGGTACCAGACTTTTTTCTAATCAAATAAAATACTCAAAGTTGTAACTTAGTTTTTCCTATTAAAAACCTTCAAGATGAAGTAATTTAAGGGAACTATTATTTTCTCTTAGAAACAGTTTCATTCTAAGAGATTACATAGTAAGTAAAGGGCATAGTAAACATACATTTAAAAATAAAAATGATTACCAATATATTAAATCAATTATCAATGATTTTGATAATTGATTTATCAAAATATATAATGTTGAGTTATATAATGTTATATGTTGAATTTATATAATGTTGAGTTTATCAAAATACATGTTGAGTTATGTGTTATATAATGTTGAGCTTACATAATGTTGAGTTTAAACTTTTTGAATAATTTATATATCCATTCTAGTTCATTGTAATATACATTACATTTATTTTTGTTTATGTGATCCCCCTATATATAATGATTACTTTAGAATGCTCATGTACTTTTCATCTATCAGAGGTTTTTCCTACAATTTATCACTCTTTATGTGAACTATTTTATTTTGTTCTGTGACATTTTATTTTTCAACTTTTTCTCCTATCCCTTTGGCTACTTCTTCTAACTCTCCTTTTCTAGTACTACTTTTTCTGCAAAATCATAGAATATTAAATTCATTTAGGGTTTCTTGTCATTTATCACACACTCATTCCATTGCCTTCTGATCTATTCTGCCACCCAAATATATGCATCAATATGTGTCTCAATTCTTCTCCAATTTATTCATCTAACTGCATGTTTCTCTTCAGTTTCAGCTGGGTTGACTGCTCCAGCTAGCTATTGCTGTTTAGCAAACTATCCCAAATTTTATTTGCTTAAAACACACCAAATTACTATTATTTAAAAACTTGTAAGCTGACTATTCTATTTTTCTCATCCATCTCATCTGTATGGTTATAGTTAGGTGGCAACTATAATGACTGTAGGGATCAAGATGGTATCACTCATAAATTTTGCAATTGGTGCCAGTGTTGGCTGTGCCACCTCACTTCTTCATGTGGTATCTCATTCTCTAATACGCTAAGCCAGCTTATTAACATGGAAGTCTCAGAACAACATTCCAAGGGGCAAGAGCAAACTTCCAAGGCCTCAAACTAGAGATCATGATGTTCAACCATTTTAGAAGACATGAATATCCTGATAAATTTATATCCTTATTCCTAACCTCTTCCTGACCTTCATAACCATAGATCTACTGCCTACTCATTACCTCTACTTGGATGTGTAATTGCTCAAACTTCAAATAATGGAAACTTTGATTTTTTTTCTTTATTTTTTTCTTTTTTTTTCCAGAGTCAAGAATACCCTTCCAGTGCCAAAACTTTGATTTTTTTTTCTAAGCTATACCTCCATTAGTATTCTATATATTCAGAAAATGTATCTATTCAGCAAAACTTTATTGTACATATATTATGCCAGATGTCATTTTAGATAATGGGTACAATGTTGAACAAAACAGACAATGTTTATGATTTTATGGAGTATGTCTGCTACTGATGAAAGTCTCAACAAATAAAAAACAAAATGTCAGGTTATAAATGCTAAGAAAAAAATAAAATGGGTAAGGAGATAAAGAGCGATGGAAATTGCTAATATTACATATAGAGAAGTCAGGAAAAGACTCTTTGATTAGGCGATATCTGAATAGATACCTAAATAAAGTAATAGAGTGAGCCATGTATATATAGGTGAGAATTACATAATGGGCGCCAACCAGCTGTTCAAGTACCAAACAAGAGTCAATCGAAGATGACTGATTTCCTCACCACTTTTTAAGATGCGAACTAATTCTGTTCATTTTAACTTCTAAATATATCCTATATTAGTCTATTCACTTTTTTTAAATTTTTAAATATTTGATATTTGCGGGTACATAGTTAGTATATATATTTATGGAGTACATGAGATATTTTGATGCAGACATGCAATGTAAAATATTCACATCATGGAGAATGGGGTTTTTATCCCCTCAATCATTTATCCTTTGTGTTACAAACAATCCAATTGGACCCTTTTAGTCATTTAAAAATGTACATTTAAGTTATTATTGACTATAGTCACCTTGTTGTGCTATCAAACAGTAGGTCTTATTCATTTTTTCCAAATATTTGTATCTATTAACCATCCTCACATTCCCCCAGCTCCCCACTATCCATCCAGCCTCTGGTAACCATTTTTTCAAGTCCAATTGCTATCATTTTGTCCCAAGTTATCATCTATCCTGGTGAACTTCAATAGTTTAACTGATATCTAGCTATGTATTCTTTTTACCTTGCAGCCAGAATGATTTTTTAAGACTGTAAATCGTATTTTGTGACACCTGTTCTTAAAATTTGGCTTTCCACTGCCCTTAGAATAAAATACAAGTTCCTGAACTAGGTCCACAAGACCTAATGATATGGTTGTTGTTTACCACTATAGCCCCATTCTGCTCTATTTTCTCCTTGGTCTTCAGGTTTCAGAAATTCTCTTTAAACTTAGCTTCAGAGTTTCAGGGCATGAAATTTGTTTGTTTGTTTGTTTTAATTTATAAGGAAAAGAGGATTAATTGGCTCACAGTTCCACAGGCTGTACAGGAAGTATAGCAGCTTCTGCTTCTAGGGAGGCCTCAGGAAACTTGTAATTATGGCAAAAGGCAAATGAGGAGTGAGTCACGTCACATGGCTGGAGCAGGAGGAGGTGGAGTTGGGGGGAGGTGCCACACACTTTTAAATAACCAGATCTCATGAGAACTCACTATCACGACGACAGCTCCAAGGTGGATGGTGTTAAACCATAAGAAAACACCCCCATGATTTAATTACCTCCCATCAGGCTCCACCTCCAGCATTGGGGATTACATTTCAACATGAGATTTGGGTAGAGACACAGATCCAAAAGTATCAGGGATTTTAATTACATCTGCAAAATTCTTCACAGTAATGCCTCAACTAGCATTTGATCAAATAATTGGATGTTACTCCAGGGAATGGGAATCTTAGGGGTCATCTTGGGATTCTGCCACCACAGGATCACATCAGAAAGACACAAGATACAATAATCAATACGTATAAATAGCTAGAGTATTATTGTTTAGGTCTGTGGACTCAAGAAACTCAAATAGCTAAACTTCTTTAAAAGTCACCTTAATCAGAATGTTTGCCTCAGTTCACTTCAGGTATTGCCAGACATCACTATAATTATCTGTCAATCATATAAGTATCAGAGATACAGCAAAAACATACACTTCAAGTATTATAAAGAAGGAAGAGGTGCCTGAAATGTTATTTAGTGTGTCCACTGTGAGTTCTCTAGAGCCGTCATGTCATTCCATCCCCATTCTGATCCTGAGATGGATATCAGTGTCCCCATTTTCTGAGAATTCCAAAGCTCAAATTGTCTAATGAATGACAGTGCTGCACACCCAACACTGATTTCCAACCATGAAACATGTAAACATTAAAGTCCACTGTCAATATTAACCAATATTCATACACTAAATAATAAAATATATTGAAAAGGGGAGCAAGGAAGAATGAGTCAATTCAAAGGGGATTCTACAGCTAAATCAGGGATCTGTGCCACAAAATGATAACAATGGATAACTCAGAATAAATTATTGCCCATTAGTCTATACTGATATCAATAAATACCTGAATAAAGAAATGGGGTGAAAGGAAAGCTCTTCCTTTAAAGCGGGGACCCCCAACCCCTGGGCCACAGACCAGTAAAAGTCCATGGCCTGTTTGTTTAGAAACATACATACCCTTCTCCATTCTCCATCTAACTACTAACTAGTGCTTCAGATCTCAGCTCTTTTTTTTTTTTTTTTTGGACTTCTTTTTTTTTATTTCATTTTAGGTTTTGGGGTACATATGAAGAACATGCAAGATTGTCGCATAGGTACACACATGGCAGTGTGATCTGCTGCCTTCCTCCCCATCACCTATATCTGGCATTTCTCCCCATGCTCTCTCTCCCCAACTTCCCACCACCCGCTGTCCCTCCCCTATTCCCCCCTGATAGACCCCAGTGTGTGATGCTCCCCTTCCTGTGTCCATGTGTTCTCAGCTCTTATTCTACTTCTTTTCTGCAGTCTCCAGACTAGCATAGTGCACTTTATTTTACAGTGAATACCTTTATCACATTTTATTGAGATCAGTAGTTTAATGGTCTAGCTTTTCTAGTGAACAATTAACTCAGTAAAGTTAGGCAACATATTTGTCATGTTCATTACGACACTGATATTTTATTATCTTATTATGTAAATAATTATTGTCTGCCTTTCTATTTTTCCTAAATTAGAGGTAAGCTCTCTGAGAGCAGGAACCACATCAGCTTGTTCAACTTTATATGCTGCCACAATTTTAAAAAGTCCTAGAGCATCGGCAGTGCTCAACACATTTTCAAACTTTTGTTTACATTTTAAATATAAATACAGAGAAATGAACATAATATAAGTATACGGATTAATACATAATCGCTGACTTTTCAGTCTAATATAAACCAATATCCAGTTACAACATAAAAGACTACTAGCACTCTAGAAACTAATTTATGGTTCCTTTTCATCATTACTCATGTCCTAAGGGTAACCACTATTATAATATCTACTAATATAGATGAGTTTCGTCTGTTTACTACATTATATTATTGAAAACTACAATAGGGTTTTTTTGTTTTGCGATTTTTTCACTCAGTATTATGTAAGTAAGATTTATCGATGTTGCTTGATACAGTTGTAGTTTTTCTTTTTGATTACTATATAGTATTTCCCTTTGTAAAATATACCAATATTTATCCTATTAATTTATCTAATATTTATACTATTAATAGAAAACTTCCTGTTTGGGGATCTTACAAATACAGCTGTCATAAACATTCTAAGTCACATTTCTTGGTGAACAAAATGTAGGCATTTGTGCTGGTTATATACCAAAGTGTCAAAGTGGAATTGTTGGGTCACGGGATAGGTATATGTTCAGCTTTAGTAGATACTACTTAAGAGTATTCCAAAGTTGTTGCACCAATTTACACTCCTACCCACAATGTAAGAGAATTATAGTTGTTCCATATCCCTGCCAAAATATGGTATTTTCATTTTAGTCATCCTGGTGGGTTTATAGGATATTTCATGGTGGTTTCATTTGCATTTTCTTGATAGCTAATAAGATTTATCAACTTTTCATATATTCCTTAATCACATGCATACTCCCTTTTGTGAATTATTCTCAAGTAATTATCAGCCTGAATAGGCAACCTACAGAATGGGAGAAATATTTTGCAATCTACCTATCTGACAAAGGTCTAATATCTAGAAGCTACAAGGAACTTAAATTAATTTACAAGAAATAAACAAAAGACCCACTAAAAAGTGGGCTAACGATATGAACAGACACTTCTCAAAAGAAAACATTTATGCAGCTAACAAACATATGAGAAAAAGCTCATCACTAGTCATTAGAGAAATTCACATCAAAACTGCAACAAGATGCCATCTCACACAAGTCAGAATGGTGATTATTAAAAAGTCAGAAAAACACAGATGCTGGCAAGACTATGGAAAAATAGGAACTCTTTACATGGCTGGTGGGAGTGTAAAACAGTTCAACCATTGTGAAAGACAGTGTGGTGATTCCTCAAGGATCTAGAACCAGAAGTACCATTTGACTCAGCAATCCTATTACTAGATATATACCCAAAGAATCATAAGTCATTCTACTATAAAGACACATGCACATGTATGTTTCTTGCAGCACTATTTACAATAGCAAAGACTAGGAACCAACCCAAATGCTCATCAATGATAGACTGGATAAAGAAAATGTGGCACATATACAACATGGAATACTATGCAGCCATAAAAAAAGATGAGTTCATGTCCTTTGTAGGGACATGGATGAAGCTGGAAACCATCATTCTCAGCAAACTGACACAAGAACAGAAAACCAAACACCGCATGTTCTCACTCATAAGTGGATGTTGAACAATGAGAACACATAGATACAGGGAGGGGAACATCACACACCAGGGCCTGTGGGGGGATTAGGGGAGGTGTAGCAGGGGGTGGGGGGATTAGGAAGGGATAACATTAGGAGAAATACCCAGTGTAGATGGCGGGAGGATGCAGGCAGCAAACCACCATGGCACATGTATACCTATGTAAAAATCCTGCACAACCTGCACGTGTGCCCCAGATCTTAAAGTATAATACAAAAAACGATAAAAAGTAAATGTCTTTCTCAAGCATAAGTGGACTACACCATTTTTTAACCTTTTCCTAAGAACTAGCTCATGTGTGTCCAACAGGAGCATCCATTTCCGTTCTGTCTCCTGGTCATCTTCCAGCTTAATGCTGTCTAAAGACTGGCAATCAAGTTAAAATAAAATTCAAAGTCCTTCCTTTGGCATACAAGTGCCAATATTGTCTTCTTCCCTACCCATGTCCATGTGTTCGTCTCATATCACTTTCATCCTCACTTATCATAATCCAGGGACACTGGTTTTATTACTATGATTTGAATAAATGAAGTGTTTGGCAATAGTTGTTTTCTTCTGCTTGAAATGTACCAACATTCTCACCTTCTTGACCTCCAGTGTTACTCAGCTGGATCCTTTCTTTCTTTTCAGATCTCAATTTAAATATTACTTTTTCAAAATGGTTTTTTCTATCTACTAAATGTAAAGAACCAAAACACTGACATCTCTTACGTAAAATTTCATGCATAGCACACATTATTCTCTGCTACTTTTCTCGTAATTTGTTGGTTTCTTAGCATGTTATTGTCTATATTTCTTCAACACTAAAATGTGCATTATCAGAAGACAAGAAATGTGTCTATCACATTCAATGTTGAATTTCCAAGTATAGGATAGAGTATATGTTCAGTAAATATTTGTTGAAGGAATAGATTAACCAAGTGAGCACTAACCATACGAATTCACCTTAGAATGAAACCTAGAAATCTGTATATCAATAAACAAGTATTAAAAATATATCAATATATATCAATAAACAAGTATTAAAAATAATACTTATGGTATTGCTTATGCTAAATTTTTCTGCCTATTAATATACAACTAATGAACATACATGGTGTGAACCTCAAAAAATAACAGTTATTCTGTATTTTTTTTTTTAAATATATATACTTTTTATTGCATTTTAGGTTTGGGGGTACATGTGAAGAACATGCAAGATTGTTACACAGGTACACACATGGCAGTGTGATTTGCTGCCTTCCTCCCCATCACCTGTATCTGTTATTTCTCCCCATGCTATCCCTCCCCAACTCCCCACCCCCTGCTGTCCCTCCCCTTTTTCCCCCCGACAGACCCCA
>PVKV010025142.1:0-30165 GCA_004027835.1 Alouatta palliata
GTGAGTGTGCAGCACAGCTGGGGAGATGTCCCCACACAGCACCTGTGAGTGTGCAGCACAGCTGGTTAGATGCCCCCCACACAGCACCTGTGAGTGTGCAGCACAGCTGGGGAGATGTCCCCACACACAGCACCTGTGAGTGTGCAGCACATCTGGTTAGATGCCCCCCACACAGCACCTGTGAGTGTGTAGCACAGCTGGGGAAATGTCCCCACACAGCACCTGTGAGTGTGCAGCAGAGCTGGTGACATGTCACCCTCACAGATTTTACCTAAGAGAAGATGAACATTGGAGGAAAAAGGGAATAGAGAAAGCTCAGGTCTCGAAGGTCGAAGGAGAGCTAATCTTGTTCTTTGCTTTGTACCTGGAAAGATCAGCCAGTCTTGAAAACGCTGTTTCTGCTTAGCCCTTGGGGAAGAAAACCTAAGGAGTGTGAGGGAGGGAGGGATATAGTGGGGAGGGTCCTGTCGCCCCTGCCTTACAGCCCTGAGTTCAGACGCCAGGGATGCTCGGGGATCCCTGGCCCAAGAGGGAATCTGTGCAGTGCAATGGGGGCTTAAGATTTGTTTTATGTCCCAATGCAAACGGGTGAAGTTACTCAAGTAAAGCATGACAGTGAGCTTATCCGCAAACTCCCATATGAAAAGACCTTAGTGCCACCTACATTTTGAGACTTTGTTTTAAACTTCCTCTCTCCTACTCTCCTACTTGATATAGACTCTGATAATATTTTATTAATTTGAGTTATATTATCATAATTCTAAGAGGCCCTCAGAAATAAAATAGTCATAGAGAAAATTAACAGATCTAGAAAAATAAATTCACGTGCTAAATTTTCAGTTAGTAACTTTGCACTTTCTTTGTTATTATGCATTATTAGCTAATGTCCAAATATTCGATTCTGAAGGCACAAGAATGTCAATGAGTTCTAGTCAGTTCCTTCTGGGAATATCGTCACTCCTTGTATTACTAGTATTACTATTACTACTACTAGGACTATTTAAACTGAGCTTCTCACTTCTCACACATTCTCAAACCCACAAAAACTTAGTTCTTTAAAACTCTCCATCATAGAGACTTGTTTTCTCCACCTTTAGTTCTCCGTAACAGTGAGCTCAATATCTTGTATCTGCATTATAGAAAACTCACGTTGTAAAAGCATAATGAGTGCTCGCAAGTGGAAACTACCCATCGGGTTTGCACTGTGAACCCACCGACCGTGCACCATGGTGCGCCTGGTGTCTCAGCAGCCTGGTGCCGAGTCAGGCTCATCGCCAGCCGCCTAGAGCATGCATGCTTCACGCAGACTCTCCCAGGCACATTCTTCACGCGGTTCACTTCCGAGTATGCTTCCACATGTGGCTTTGTTTAACTTGCAAATACCTCTTCTATCCACAAAACAAGGAAACGAGCAGTTAGAGTGAGTAAAGGCTACCCAGCCCCACATTCTCACCCTGATGCACTGGACGTGGCCTGTGGGGCCTGTGGCCTGTGGGGCCCATGGTCTGCGGGGCCTTTGCACATTGAGCCCCTTCCCAGAAAGCTTGTGCATCTTCATGGCCGTAAAAATGGTACAGTGGCCATGTCTTTTTCCATTTGTATGAAAAATCAAGTTACGAGAATTTTGAGTAAGTATCCCTTCCCCCCTGCCACACGTGGGAAGCGTGTCTCTGGGTGGTTGTAATTTGATTTTAGTCTCTGTGACATAGACCTCAGAAACTTGCTCATTCCTGGTCAGGGACCGGCATTAACGCAGGTGAGGAGTCTTTCTGGAACCTGGGGCAGATGACGACACCAGCTCCAGTGCCTGACCTGAGAAAGAGCATTCCCTCTGCCAAGACACGTTCACATTATTCCACCACCTCTCCAATGCATGGACAGAAGGCATAAAACTTTTTATGGTCTCACTGGACCTTATGAAAATTTTTTTCTGTTGATTTATTTTGTTTATTTCAGAGGTATTTTTCTAATACTTGGTTATTATATTAAAGAGTAAGGCTATGGAAATTATAACCAGAAGCTCACTGGGGTTTGTGCACTATATGGTCAGATGCTCCTGTGGGACCCACCTTTTTTCGAGGAACTCTAATAGTATGTTTTGGGGAAACTTTCCCCTCCAGATACCCTCACTCTCCTGTTGCTGTGTGTGGGTGTGGGGGTCCAGGGCTGTGAGGGTGGCTACCTCTCTGGTTGACAGCTTTCTAGATGCAGAGAATAGGAAAGGAACCCATGACCTTAGCATTGTGAATTTAGGACTTTGCCTGTTCCCAAGGTCTGCACACTGCATGTCGCCTCAGCCCTCAGCCAAGCCGAGCATTTGTCTGGAATTTCTCTGGTTGAGTCTCTCTAAAGGAAACTTCCTGACGTTTGTTGGAATAGAGAAGAGACAGGAATTTCTCTTCTGCTATTGAAGATTCAACCATTGTTTCTATTTTTTTTTTTTTTTGCCTGATTCTACTTTGTGATTTCAAGGGTAATTGCTGCTTCTAGTTTTAAGATTTTAAGATTTCGTTGGTGGGATAGATAGATGCCATTGAATAAGATTTAGTTTAACTTGAGAACATTATAAAACAAAGAGAATTACAAATACCAAAGAAGGAAATCATACAAATCTGAAAAAGTAGCATAACTCAATTGAACTACTAGAAAATGTGAAAAACATAAAGTTTATTACATGTGTTTCACACTAATTTCAAATGATGCAACATGTCACACATTTAGGAATTTTGATGTCAAACTAATTTCATCAAGTCAATTTTTTTATACTATTTTAATAATCAACTCAGTTTATTTTTTACTACATCAACACGCATTATGAGGTCGGGGCATGTATTAATCTGGCACGGCTATAAAATACTACCTGAGACTGGGTAGTTTAGAAGGGAAAGAGGTTTAATTGAGTCACTGTTCCACAGACTGTACAGGAAGCATGGCTGAAGAGGCCTCAGGAAACTTACAATCATGGCAGAAGGCAAAGGGGAAGCAGGAACGTCTCACATTGGGGGGGCAGGAGGAAGAGAGTGAAGCGGGAGGTAATACACATTTTTAAGCAACCAGATATTGTGAGAACTCACTCATTGTCAGCAGAACAGCACGGGGGATGTCCACACCCATGATCCAATCCCCTCCAACCAGGTCCCTCCTCCAGCACTGGGGATAACAATTCAATGCGAGATTTGGGTGGGGACACAGAGTCAACCCATATCAGGACATAAACCAACCAAAATTTACACCTGAGAGAAAATATACATAATGGTGCTGTGAGAATGGCCTGGGAGTTAGTGTTGGCCACTTTGCCAGCAGTTCTTACCCTTAAGAAACTTAATTTATCTGATTAAACAGGAGGATAATGTAGTGTTATTAGTTCCCAAGATATTCAGTGATTTCAAGTGATAAAAAGGAATGTTGATATGTTTACGGGACTGGCTGGGCTATCTTCTTGTGGTTTGTGATACCTCATAATTTATTAACATATGAAGATAATTTTTAAAAACTGATGATCTGGTTTTGGAAATGTATTCTGTATACTCCTTGAGTATCCACTGGCTATGGGAACTGTGCTGGCTTTTAATATACGCTATGCTCTTTATTCTTTACAAGATAACTTTCTTACACTAAATTTTTAGGTGAAAAATACTACGAATCAACGAAACTAGTTATTGTGGGAAACATTAGATTGTTATAGCTGATCTCAAGCTTCAAGGTTGATGTCTTGGAGTTTTAGAAATAATAGCATAAATTTAACAGGAACAAAAATGTCAGACCAAAGAGATACATAAAACGGAAAAATAAATTGGAAAATGTTAATTTAAATTTAAAAAAATAACCAGAGTTAATTGGCAAAAGACATATAGTGAGATAGAGTCCTGAAGGCAGACATCAGCAGGAGCGATTCAGGAGCTTCAGTAATGGCAAAGTCTCGGAATGCTGCAGAGCATCAGCAAGACTCTTCCTCAGGGCTTGGAGTCATCAGACTGTATTGACCTGATGCTGATAAATAATTTAGAGGATAATACCTTGTACTGGCAGTATATGAGTTCTGTAAACTCAGGCTTATACATTAGTGTCTCCAGGGAGAGACGGTGGTGGCCCTCGCATTGCATGTGTCTTGACTGTATGACTATTTTCATTGCAGATGTAGAAGAGTGCATTCCGAGTTCCAGAAGCATCGTCCTCACCTGGGCTCCACTGTGGGCGCCTTGAGCTGCCTCCCCTTGTTGCAGGTGCTGATGGGCTTTGAGACAATGCGGTGGAGAGACAGACCCAGAGCACTCTGAGAGGTCAGAGACAGTCCCCCAGAAAGTGCCCTCCTCGCCCGCCTGGGAGCCAGGAGCGCCCTTTCACTTATGTGAAGACGTTACTGTTTACACTTGTGCATATTTCACACAAATTTTGGAATCGGCTCCTCAAGTTTCATTGAAAACGCCTACTGAAGATTTGAAAATTTTCCTGAATAAATGTTATATTTTCAATTTAATTGATTCAGTAGTGCAATTTGGGAAGAATTGACAGCTTTAAAATGGTGACTTCTTCTACCTAGTAAGACTATCTCTTTAGTTAGGCTTGACTTTTATGTTCTGAGGCTTATAATTTTGCACAATCATGAACCTTGCATACTTCTTAAGTTGATTCCCAGATATTAGGGGGGATTTTGTGGAAACAATTATATCTAACATTTACAATTTCAAACTGAAATTTAACTGCCTGGTTAATCTTTTACTTTACCAATTTGTGCACGGATGGAGCACGTTGCCCAACCAGGCTGGGACGCAAGTACTGTGTGCTGTATTTCTTTTCGTTTGGACAAGTTCACCCTGCAGAGAGTAATCACATTAGCTTCTGCCTAGAGGCTGAGTGTGAAAAGGATAAGGCAGGTTTCACTTTTCAGTTTATAAACTTTCCCTCGTTCTCCACTTTCAGTTCGGAATGCTCACCTTCAGCTGTGCCAGAGTCCACCTCCTTCAAAGGTCCACAACCTCCACAGTCCATTAAAATCACACAGGAGCCTTAAAAATCTCAACACTCAGGCCACACACCACACTCATTAAGGGGAACCTCCAGGGTGGGATGCAGGCCCAGGCAGTTCATGGAGCTCGCCAGGTGACCCACTGTCCTGACCCTTGATACTTGAAGTGTGAGCCTCAGACGGATGCAAGGATGTCCCCGGGGAGCTTATTAACTATGCTTGTCTCCAGGCTCACAGACCTGTTAGATCGGAAGCTGCATTTTAACAAGCATCTCAACGCTCGTGAAAGTTTGAGAAACACTTCTGTGCCTCTGGGCTTCTCTGAGGTGGGCAGGGCTACTGGCCAGGCTTTTGTGGTGTGAAAGGAACTCTGGGACACAAACATTTTCTCACACAGCAGCAGGTCCCAGAGTTGGGGGAGCTGCAGAAGCCCGCGCAAAGCTTAGAGCTGCACCCTCTGGAGTTTCTGACTTGGGGTTTAGTGTGGGGCCCATGTGGTGCGTTTCTAAGGACTCCCAGGTGATGCCCTGTGGATAGCTGGGACCAAACTTGGAGATATAACATTCCACACTCAGAAGCACTCCCGTCATCAGCCTTGACTGCATTCTGGGGTGCACTGACCTGCTCCCAGGCCTTTCTTGAGATGCCTTTGGGCAGACGCTTGATTCCAGCCTTCCCTGCCGGTAGCCTGGCTTTCCGCTCTTCCTGGAGTGTTTAATCTGCCATCATGCCTCCATCCATCTCCCTGGCTTCTCTGTTCTGCTGATTACATTTCATCTCTCTCATCTCTTCATTGTGGGCTTCATTTTTTATTTCATTTTGGTGGGATTTGGTCACAAAACAAAGATAAACCTGTTCAATTGCCTACAATGGTTTTGAAATCCCTATCTGTTACTTTTTAACATTCTTGAGAGCCATTAAGATTCCGAGGTTATTCATGGTATTGTCAGGCCCTGTTGTTGGTTGCATTCGCTTTCCTTGGGTTTCAGCTTCTTTTCTAGTTAAATTTGATGCATGTTTTGATAAACAAATGTTTATGTTAAGATCACTGCAGATCTGCATGCTATTATATGTATAGAAAGATCCTTTACTGCTTTCTGCAAGTAGTTACATCCTGCAAAATTAAAGTAGAAAATCACAACAAGGATAATGACACTGATAGAATCAAGAACAGCTCCGTCTCCACAAAGGTCTCTCCTTTGGCAACCAGTAATCTCACTCCAGCTCAATAATTTTGTTTTATAATGCTATATAGCATTACATATTATATATATGTATATAATGTATACCTGTATGTAATCTGTTTCAGGAGTGTTATATCAAGGCAGTTGTATGGTATCTGACTCTTGGGATTGACTTTTTCACTCAGGACAGTTCCCTGCAGATTCACCTAGGCGTTTACAGCCTTAGGAGTCTGTTCTTGGTTTGCTGAGAAATCCAGGGTGCAGTTACACCACAGTTTAACCATCCTCCCATTAAAGGATGTGAGGGCTGTTTCCAGTCTGGGGCTATGAAGAACAAGCCTGTACAAGCATTTATTCAGGTACAGTTCTATGTGAACGTGCAGCTTTATTTCTCTGGTGTAAATGCCAATTCTGGGTCCCATGGTAGTTCTAAGAAACTGGCAATCTAATTCCAGAGCGACTGCCCCACTGAGATTCGTACCCGCCATGGGTAAGCCATCTGTTCACCGCACCCTCTGCAGACTGACCATTGCCAGCCTCTGCTCTTGGGCCTTCAGATGGGTGGGTAGCAGCATCTCATTCATTACGGTTCTTTCTCTTTATGTTTCCCTGGTGGCTGATAGACTTCAACATCACTGCACGTGTTTATTTGCTATTTGCATGTTCTGTTTCATAAAATATCTGTTCATGTTTTTGGCTCATTCTCTAACACATTTGTGTTACAACACATTTCTGTTGGGTTTGGGAGCCTTTTTCTTTTCCATTCTTTTCTTTTCTTTCTTTCTTTCTTTCTTTTTCTTTTTTTTTTTGAGATGCAGTCTCCCTCTGTCGCCAGGCTGGAGTGCAATGGTGTGATCTCGGCTCACTGCATGCAACCTCCAACTCCCTGGTTCAAGCCATTCTCCTGCCCCATCCTCCAGAGTAGCTGGGACTACAGGCTGCGCTACCATGCCCAGTTGAGTTTTATATTTTTAGTAGAGACGAGGTTTCACCATGCTGGCCAGGACGGTCTCAATCTCCTGACCTTATAATGGGCCTGTCTCAGTCTCCCAAAGTGCTGGGATTGCAGGCGTGAGCCATGGCACCCAGCGAAGCTTCTTCTACTGCAGATTTGAGACCTTTGTCAGATGTGTGTTTTGCAAGCATTCCCTCCGTCTGCAGTTTATTTTTCATCCTCCTAACAGGGGCTTTTGCAGAAAAAAACCTTTCAATTTGGATTGTGGTTTATTGATTTCTCTTTTTTATGAATTGTGTTGCTCATGTCAAGTCTAAGAACTCTTCATCTACCCCTAGATCTCAAAGATTTCCTCCTATTTTTTCTAAAAGTTTTATAATCTTACCTGTTCCATGAGTCTATGATTTATTGAGTTAATTTTTAAAGTATGAGATTTAGATTTTTTTTTGACACAATGTGTTGTAAAGGCAAATCTTCCTCTGTGCATGGCTTTTGCACTTTGTTGAAAAGCATCGAGCATATTTGTGTGGTCACTTCTGCTTTCTCTATTCTGTTCCTTTGACGTGTGTGGCCAGTCCTGCACCAATACGACCGTCTTCATTAATGCAGCCACATGGCAGGCCCTGAAATCTGAGAAAGTGATTTCTCCCACTTTATTCTTCCTTTAAAATATCCTTTCAGTTAATGTAGGGTCTATGCCCTTACATATTATTGTAGAATAAGCTTGTCTATATGTACAAGAAACCCTGTTGGGATTTTGACAGAAATTGCATTAAATATATAGAAACATTTTAAGATGATTGACATATTTATGTGTTGGAGGAAACAGCAGTGGAGGAGGGCTCACAGAGCCCGACATAAAATGGTGAAGAGTACTGGGAACAATAAACTGCAGCAGACTGGTCTGAAAACAGTCACCAGCTGAGCAAAGACTATCTCTAATCCGTCTGACATATATGTTTTTACCACACTTACATACAATTTTCTTTTACTTTTTGAGAATGGGCTTAACATTTTTCTTTTTGACTTAACTAATATTATTTAATTTGGTTTAAAACTTTCCTTTGAAGAGTGTTGTATGTTACTCACATTTAGTAAAACACTTCTTAAGGCAAAGGGATGTCAAAGTCAGTGCTAGCCACCGGCTCTGTGAGCTGTTTTCAGCACATCGGGGCTTTCTCACTCGGTTCTTCTGCTGCTTTCGTTGTCTTTCATCGCTTTATAAAGAAGGACCTGGGGAAGAAGGAGACTATGACTGGTATGAGGAAATAAAAGATAATCCAATTAAAAAAAAAAAAAGAGGAAAAGAAGGAGTCTGTCTGTCAGCCCCTCCTCAGTATTTCATCAAAGAGTGGCCAGATCCACCCGACATTCCTTTGTTAGAAGAATCAGAGGCCGTTTCAAAAGTGAAACTTGCTGTTCCAGCAGCGGTGGTCAAGCCGACAGGCTCAGTAAATGCTGCCCACGTGGGGGTACCGAGCAGCACAAGCAAAATGCAGGCAGAAAGCAGCAAGCAGCAGCTGGGTGGGACCAGGTCCAGATACCTGCCCGTTTGTCTCTGCAGGTGTCCCACAGTGAAATTTTGTGTGTTCTTTGTAAACAAGTAACATCCAAAATTGTAATTCTCTGCTAAAATTTAAGAAAATTTTAAGGATTCGTAAGACCTTTAAACGTGGCTCTTTTAAAATCCGATTTAAGTAAAGCAGTAACTTCTGATGGAAAAGAAATTATAGCCAGCCCATGAATTAGCAAGGAGCAATTAAAAGCAAGCCATGTAACTTTGCTCCTCAGTAAAAAAGAATTTTCTAATTAACTGATAAGTTGCAAAACCTGCTTAATATCTTAAAAGACACCACTACTAGGACAAGCCTTATTTATCCTTAATTTTGTAAATTTAGATAATAAATTTCAATCAGCTATAAAAGAAGGCCCACAGATTAAAAGTTAAGCATGTATAACAATACCCTTTAAAGGAAAGCTTTAAACCAAATTAAATAATATTAGTTAAGTTAAAAAGAAAAATGTTAAGCCCATTCTCAAAAAGTAAAAGAAAATTGTATGTAAGTGTGGTAAAAACATATACGTCAGACGGATTAGAGATAGTCTTTGCTCAGCTGGTGACTGTTTTCAGACCAGTCTGCTGCAGTTTATTGTTCCCAGTACTCGTCACCGTTTTATGTCGGGCTCTGTAAGCCCTTCCTTCACTGCTGTTTCCCCCAGCATTTTTGCTATTGAACTTTCCTATTCATAAACAGTATGTTTTCCATTTATTTAGGTCATTGATTTCTTTCAGCAGGAGTTTGTAATTCAGCATGCAGATATTGTGCATGTTTTATTAAATTTATGCCAATGATACATTTTTGTAGTGATTGTAAATGTTACTGTATTTTCAATTTCACTTTCACATGTTCACCATTACTACATAGAAATGTGATTGATTTTAGTGGGTTGGACTTGTATCTGTGACCTTACCAAAATCCCTTATGGGTTCTAGCAGCATTTTTATAGATTCTTAGGGATTTCATACCTAGATAGTCATGGCATCTGCAAGTAGAAACAGTTTCAATTTTTCCTTTCTGCATTAGTTTGCTAGGGCTGCCATAAGCAAGTTCTACATTCTAGGTGACTTAAACAACAGAAATTTATTTTCTAGTTGGAGGTCCGAGCTCAAGGCCTCAGCAGGTGTGGTTCCTGCTGCAGGCTGCAAGGGAAGGACCCATTTCAGGACCTGCCCCTCGGCTTGTGACCCCATCTTCCCCTCACACAAATCTTCCTCTGTGTCTGCCTGTGTCCTAAACCCTCACATAAGGACACCAGTCCCACTGGATTAGTGCCCACCCTGATGACCTCTGTCTAAATTACTTATTACAGTAAGGCCCCCCTTATTCTCCATTTTGCTTTTTAAGGATTCATTTACCTGTGGCCAATTATGGTCTGAAAATATTAAATGAACAATTCTAGAATAAACAATTCCTAAGCTTTAGGTTTTGCATTGTTCCGAGCAGTGTGATGAAATCTCCCTCGGTCCCTCTCTGCTCCTCCTGGGATATGAACTGTGTCTTTGTCTGGTATGTCCACGTGGTATGCACCTCCCTCCCAGGATTCACTTAGTAGCCGTCACGGTTCAAAAGGAAAAATGTCTGCATGTATAGGCTGTGGCTCCATCTGTGGTTCCAGACCTCCAAGAGGAGTGTTGGAGCACAGCCTTCCCCTACGCACTCGGGGGTGGAGGGAGGTCATTGTACCTCTGACAAGCCCCATCTCCAAATACAGTCACATGCTGAGGTACTGGGGTTGGATTAAAATATGAATTTTGGGGGGACATAATTCAGCCCATGACACTTTCCAATCTGTGTGTTTTTATTTCTTTTTCTTGACTTATTGCAGAGGCCAGGACTTCCACCAAGATGTGGATAGGGGTGGGAACCAATGGCAGTGCCACTATCCTGGTCTTGGAGGGGATGCATTGGGTTCTCATGAACAGATGTGATGCCAGCCCTGAATTTCTCACATGTTCTACACCAACCTGAGGGTTCTTCATTGCTGGAGAGATGTTATAATGAATGGGTGTTGGGATTTGTCAAACGCTTTCTCTAAATTACTGCATATGGCCACATATTTTCTTCTTCAGTCTGTTTATATGGTGGATTACCTGGATTAATTTTTGAGGGTTGAACCAGCCTTGCATACCTGGGAAATGTATGATGTGACTGTAGTGTGTAGTAATTTTATGCATGGGCAGATTTGCTTTGCTAATATTTTGTGTAGGAACTTTGCATCTAAGCTCATAAGCTCATATCAGATGGTAATTTTCATAAGTTAGGCCCATAAGAAGAATTAGAAAATGTGCTTCTTTTATATTCTGAAAGAGATAATACCAAATTTACATTAAATCTTCTTTAAATATTTGCTAGTATTTTTCAAGAACTCCATCTAGGTCTGAAGATTTTTGGGTGGGAGTTGTTGGGTAAAAATTAAATTTAAGAGTTGAAAGCTATTTGGACTTCCTATTTCACCTGGAGTGAAGTGCGGTAGTTTTTGTTTTTCAAGGAATGAGCCCACTTTATTTCAGTCATTGAGTTTCTGTGTGTTTTTAATATTCCTTATGATTCCTTTAACAGCTGCAGTACATTTACTGGTATCTCACTTTCCTCATGATATTGGTGATTTGGGTCTTTTAAAAAAATCTTTACTTATTAAAGGTTTATCAGTTTTACTGGCAATTTTCGTCAGCTTTTTGTTTCACTGATTCCTCCATTTTGCTATATTCAATTCATAGTTTTTTATGCTTATCTCTTTTCCTACCTATTGCTTGCTTTGGGTTTATTTTGCTCTTCTTTCCTGTTTGTTTTAGGTAAGAACTTAGATTATTGATTAAAAACCTTCCCAACTTTCTAAAGCGAACATTTAGTGCTATACATCTCCCTCTCGGAACTGATTTACCTGCATATCACCAATTTTGAAATGTTTTATTTCAATTTTTACTTCCTTTGAGATTTTCTCTTTGACCCATGGATTATATTTAAGTAGGTTGTTTAATTTTCAATTGTTTAGAGAGCTTCCAATTGTGTTTCTCTTATTGACTTATAGTTTTATTCCATATTAGTCAAATAATATTCTCTGTAATTTCAATTCTCACAGGATGTGGACTATCATGGTTTATGTTTTCCATGAGCACGTGACAAACGTGTGTTCTTCTGCTGTTGAGTAGGAGGTTGATGTGGTTTGGATTGCATCCCCACCCAAATCTCATATTTAATCGTAGTCCCCAGTGTTGGAGGTGGGGCCTGGCGGGAGGTGATGGGATCATAGGGCGTTTTCTCATGAATGGTTTAGCATCATCCCCTTGGTGCTGTTCTGGTGATAGTGAGTTTTCAGGAGTTCTGATTGTTTAAAAGTGTGTGACACCTCCCCGCTCCCTATCTCTCTTCATCTTTCTCTGGCTATGTGAAGTGTCAGCTCACCCTTCACCTTCCCTGTATTAGTCAGGGTTCTGTATTAGTCAGGATATATATATATATTCTATTAGTCTTGTCCCTCTATAAAACCCTGACTAAGACAGGGAAAGTGTATTAGTCAGGGTATTAATATTTATCAATTATTAAATATATAGTATGTTTAATAATTGATAAAAAATATTAATAAACTCTAATAAACAAATTTATATATAAATATATGTGAGTTTAATAAACTTATGTATTTATATATATAAATATATATATGAGTTTACTAAGGAATATTAAACTCACAGAGTCACAAGATCCCACAAAAGGCCATCTACAGGCTGAGGAGCAAGAAAGCCAGTCTGAGTCCCAAAGCTGAAGAACTTGAAGTCTTATGTTCAGGGGCAGGAAGCATCCAGCACAGGAGAAAGATGTGGGCTGGGAGGCTAAGCTAGTCTAGCCTTTTCATGTTCATCTGCCTGCTTTATATTCTGGCCTTGCTGCCAGCTGATTAAATGGCACCCACCCAGATAAGGGTGGGTCTGCATTTCCCAGCCCACTGACTCAAATATTAATCTCCTTTGCCAACACCCTTGCAGATACACCCAAGATCAATACTTTGCATCCTTCAATTCAATCATATGAACCAGCACATTCTCCATGATTATAGGTTTCCTGAGGCCTCCCCAGAAGCCAAGTTGATACTAGCATTATACAGGCTAGTGGAACTGTGAGCCAATTAAACCTCACTTCTTTGCAAATTACTCAGTCTCAGGTATTTCTTATAGCAATGTGAGAATGGACTAATACAAAGGTTCTACATTATGACAAATAAATTCTGTTGAAAAACTGAATGGTATTCATTTATTCTATCTCCTTACCAGTTTTCTGTTTAATAGTTCTATCATTGCTGAGAGTGGAATGTTGAAAGCCTCAACTATAATTGTGGATATGCCAATTTCTTTGCTCAGCTTTATAGCTCTTTAATTGTGGTTAAACAAAATAAACTAAAATGAATCATCTCTACCATTTCAAGTGTATAACTCAGTAATATTAAGTGTATTTCCATTGTTATGCAACAGATCTCCAGAACTTTTCCATCTAGCAAAAGTAAAATTCTATACCCAAACAACAACAGCTCTATCAGTTTGTGCTTTATGTATTTTGAAGTTCTATTGCTTGGTGCTTACATGTTTGTTGTGTATATCTTACAGGTGGACTGATAATTTTATAATAATGTAGTGTTCCTCTTTGTCTCAAGCAATTTTCTTTGCTCTAAAGTATACCTTATCTTATACTAATTTAGCCACTTCTGCTTTTTAAATTATTATTATACTTTAAGTTCTGGGGTACATATGCAAAACATGCAGGTGTGTTACATAGGTATACATGTGCCCTGGTGGTTTGCTGCATTCATCACGCCATCATCTGCGTCAAGTATTTCTCCTAATGCTATTCCTCCCCAATCCCCCCACCTGCTGCTATCCCTCCCCTAGCTCCCTACCCCCAAAACAGGCCCCAGTGTGTGATATTCCCCTCCCTGTGTCCATGTGTTCTCATTGTTCAGCACTCACTTGAGTGAGAACATGCAGTGTTTGGTTTTCTGTTCTTGTGTCAGTTTGCTGAGAATGATGGTTTCCAGCTTTATGCATGTCCCTGCAAAGGACATGAACTCATCCTTTTTTATGGCTGCATAGTGTTCCATGGTGTATATGTGCCACATTTTCTTTATCCAGTCTATTATTGATGGGCTTTTGGGTTGCTTCCAAGTCTTTGCTATTGTGAACAGTGCCGCAATATGCATGCGTGTATCTTTATAATAGAGTGATTTCTAATCCTTTGGGTATATACCCAGGAATGGAATTGCTGGGTCAAATGGTATTTCTAGTTCTAGATCCTTGAGGAATCACCACACTGTCTTCCAAAATGGTTGAACTAATTTACACTCCCCCCAACAGCGAAAAGTCATTCCTATTTCTCCACATCCTCTCCAGCATCTGTTGTCTCCAGATTTCTTAATGATCACCATTCTATCTGGCATGAGATAAGTAGCAGAATTAAGTACCTCGATTTGATTTGCATTTCTCTAATGGTCAGTGATGATGAGCTTTTTTTCAAGTATTTGTTAGCTGCATAAATGTCTTCTTTTCAGAAGTGTCTGTTCTGCTTTTGTTTTTTTGAAAAGTTAACATTAGGTAGACCTTTTCCCATACTTTTACTTTCAACCTACTGTTATATTTTAAGTGAGTTTCTTATAGACTGCATATTGTCGAAACATGTTTTTATCCACTCTGATAACCTTGCTTTTGATTGGTGTATTTAGGCCATTCACATTAAGGGTATTTATTGATATTTTAGGGCTTAATTCTGCTACTTATCGTTTGTCTCCAGGGTTTTTCCCTCTATTCTCCTCATTTCTATGTTTTATTTTCTTACCTTCCCTTTAGAGACGTGAGCCCCTTTATGGGATTCTATTTTTCATTATTTATAGTGTTTTGAGTACACAACTCTGTATAATTTCCTTAGAATATACATACATAACTTATCACAGTTCTAGATGCCGCTGTTGCTGGGTGAGGATGGACCCACTGACACTACCCTGGGGGAGTAACCAGTGCACTGCTGCGTCTGTGTAAAGGGGATGGGAGACCAGGCCCTCCGCGATGCCGCAGTGCAGACCCGGTAGACATCACAGCCTTCTGCGTGTGCTCGGGGGATACAGACTCGGGGCCCACTCTGCCCAACTCCACCCACCAGAGGCAAAGAGAGAAGTAAAAAATCAGCTTTCTCTTCTACCCTGTAAAACCAGTGCTTTATGTTTTCTGAAGTAGGTCAAATACTGCCTTTTGTTTTCTGAGGTTAGGGAACCTTGGCCCAATCCTCTGACAAAGGGAGGAGGCTCTCCTTGAAGCTCTTGCACCTTGAGCATTAGTAGTTTGCTTAGAGCTTCTACAGCTCCTGTCTGGAATCAATGATAACAAATAAGGAGTCAGGGAACTCATCTGTTTTGGATAGAACAAGTTGCAAGGGGGTCAGAGACTCACTTGTCCTGGGTGGCTGGGAGCTTCAGGGGACCAGGGACTCATCTGTCCTGGGGAAATTAGGAGCAGCAGGGGACCAGAGACTCACTGGGTCCTGGGTTGATGGGAGCTGCAAGGGGGCCAGATACTCACCTGTCATTCGTGGATGGGAGCTTCAGGGGGCCAGGGACTCACCTGTCCTTGCAGGAGTTGGGGAGGGATTGGGAGCAGCAGGGCTCCAGAGACTCACCTGTTCTAAGTGGATTGGGAGCTGCAGGAGACCCAGGAACTCATCTGTCCTGGGTGGAGGGGAGCTCTGTGGTGGGGGCGGGGGGCGCAACTCTGTTTTTCCTCAGCTTCTGAGGTCTCTAGGCTGCCCTTTGGGAGACTTCCTGTGAGTGCTTGTGGTTGTCTAAGGTGTTTCAGTTTAAGGGGCAGGACCTGTGAGGAATGTGACAGCTCCATCTCAGAGGAAGTGGACATCCTGGGGCACCTTTCTTAAGTGCTGCTAGTTTTAAATGTAACTTTATGTTTATAATTTTCCATTGGCCTCTTGTGGACAGACAGTCTGAATGCAAGGGCTTGTCTGTGATTGTGGAGCCTGAGAAAGAGGTGGCACTGCTTGCCTCTGGCACTTCCCAGGCATTAATTTATTTTCAGCTTTGATTGTTTCCTTATATCTGTTTGGGATCAGAGGCTGAAAGAGGAAATGTGTATGCTCAATAAATTGTATCGTTCCATAAACTTTTTATTTGAAGACAGCTATAAATTTGATTTATAAAAAAGATTATAATAAGCCCACATTCTAGCCCTTTTGAAGACATAGGAAACACCCATGTTCATAAAACAACTAATATAATAAACAAAAATATATCCTAATTGCCCATTTTTCAAGTTCCCTAAGGGTTTTCCCAGGTTACAGGTAAATAATAAAGTAACACTGTCATTCTTAAAATGCATACCTACACCCCAGCAAACTCTAACGCTGAGTCATTTCAGTAACAGAAATAGTTTATTTTAAAGATGTGCAGTGTCATTTTATGTGTGTTTCCTACCAAGGATATTTTTTAAAGAAAAGCACAAGGGGAAAAATTAGCTCATCCGACTGTCAGAGCACACGACTGGGTTTAAAAAGTGGAGAACGGTGAGGTGTGAAGGCACATTTTTACAATGCGGACGAAGCCCAATGAGTTTACACCTCATTTACGTGAGCCATTTTTGAAATTTAGGAAGGTCTTGGTAGACATCACTATAAAGTTGGGCACACTGATAGCAAATTGAACAAGACAGAAAATTTATGATGATCGTGTCTTGCTCTGGTTAATTTACCTTAAAAACTCAGCCCAGTTGTGCTGTGAGACCTAAACGCCCGTGGAATAAACGTTATTGCAGATGGGACCCGCGGAACAGACGGGCTCAGCGTCACCGAGGGAGCTGCAGTGTCCTCCCGAGCGCGGGGACTCCATCGGCGCCGCATCCCACCTGCTGCACCAGGGGACTCTGGCCACAGGTTATCAGGGAAGACTCATAATCGTCAGGGGAAAAATAAGCGCCATCACACGAGTTCCACTTTCAGCTGGAAGAGCAGCACGTTGCACTCACCCCTGCGGAGCCCGCTGTGTGCTGAGCCCGTGGCCACAGTCCCTGAAATCCAGGCTCGCAGTCGGCAATACCAGGTGACAGTTATCATTAAAATGGTCCCCTGCCGTAAGGATGAGGGTGTCGACTCCCCCAGTTTTCTTCTTTTAGATAATAGAAAGGTGCAAGGCTTACAACGCCATGATGATTTAAAATCTATCCTACCTGAGGCTTAAGAAAACTTTTTTCAATACAATATTCACCTTTACAGAAAAGTTACCTGTAAAATAGGAATAAGCGGCAGAGTTAAAGCCTGAGAATTTGGGAAGTCATGGAGCATGCCGACTTCCAGGCAGGCCGAGGCGCAGGGTCACGGGACCCTCCCAGGCCCCAGCTCCGCGCGCGGCGCCCAGGGCTGCACCTGCAGGACGGTTCTGACCGGAGCGCCCCTGATGCAGGCATGGCCTTTCTGCGCGATTGCAGGTGAAGGAAATTGCTAGGACAAAGCCTGCTCGCCTGAACTAATGCACAGTGATGAAACGCTGACATTTCTTCCTTCCGCAGCTCCTTATTGGAGGCATCAACCCCCACAGTAAGTTCCTCCCTGCAGGGCCGCGGACAGCGTCTGGCTCCCTAACTTCCTGCCTAATGGATCTGGCTTCGCAAATTGGACTTTTCGGGTTTTATTTCTCCCTCAGGGGCTTGCTGCTGGATTACGCTCATTTACTCTTTTTATTCTTTATCTATTATTCACACAAGAAATATTCCCGCTTTTCTTCTGAAAATCCTCAGTTATTCCTGGCATTCGCAGAAGAATTTTTGTCAGTTTTATAAATGGCCTGTGACTGTCCATTTCCGAGCCAAGGTGCTGAGAGCCGGTGTTGAATCCGCGGTCACTGATGGCGAGCAGCCCAGGGCCGGACGCGCGGGTTCCCCTCCCCGCTAAACCCCAGAAGGCGCCGGGGGTCTTGGGGAGGCGGGAGGTGGGCGCGCGCCCCGCAGCCGCCTAAGACCCCCAGGCTCGGCCCTGCGCAGGGAGCCCCAGGAGGCTGCAGTAGCCCGGGTTTGAGGGGCGCGCAGGAGCCCCCGGGCCCGGGAAGACTCGCGCTGCCCCCGGAGGCGCGCGCTGCTCTGCGGCTCCTGACGCTGTTGGCGGCCTGGGGACCTCCCCGGCCCCGGAGGCGCCACCTGGTTTATCCGCAGCGCGTGATGCGCGGTCTCCAGCTCAGGCCGGTGCAGCTGAAGGACACCTCCCCAAGGGCCGGCCTGGCCCGCAGGCCTCGGTCCTGCGCGGCGTCTCCGGGACCCGCTCTCACTTGGGCTCGGCGTCCACCCCTCGCTGGCCCGTCCAGCCCGTCCTGCCCCTCGCGGCTCATCCGCCCTTGTTTCTGCGTCTTTCCCTCGCCCGCCCACCCCAACCCGGTGGAGCGGCCCAGCCCGAGGTGCGGTGAGCGCCCCTGGGACGCGCCTCTGCGAGGCCCGAGGCCCTGAATGCGCAGCGCGGGGGTTTCAGGCGCAGGGCGTGACCGCCCGGACCGCGCGCCCACTGTCTCCCCTCTGCCTGCCAGGTCCCCGGCGCGGGGGGAGTCACCGCCCACGGACCGGGAAGACTCAGACAAGCGCCCCGGTGCGCAGCAGGCCTCGGGGATCCCCTTCCTGACCTTCCTTCCTCCCCAAGAAGGGAGCGCCACCCGGACAGGCCCCGGCCCGCACGGTTTCGGATTATGCGGTAAAGCGCTTGGTTTGTGCACGTGCAAGACCAGCTAATACCCCAGGGCAGGGTTTACTGCGGTCGCTGCGAACCAAATAGAGATGCGCGGAGTAACACGTCGTCGGGACAGGTGTCACTCACAATCTCCAGACCGGGTGCTTTGTGTAAACGGCACTTTACTCTTAGAACAGTTTAGGAAAACCCAGTTATCTTTCATTCACACGCGCGTTCTCTGTCCCGGGTGGGTGCCCCTGCTGAGCAGACAGAGGCCCCCCTGCCCAATGCTGGGGCCACAGAGTCAGCTCCCGCTCGGGGTCGGCCTCCGCACTCCCCACAGCTCAGGAGCTGCTCGCCCGGGCAGGTGGACGGCCAGGAGGAGTGGACGGGAGGAGGCTGTGGGCTAGGCCCGCGAGGACCCGAGAGGAGCCTGTGCGTACCAGGAAGAGAAGAAGCGGGAGAGGGATTTCTCCCTGACGGCTCCAGCCTTTCTGAGCAGCCTCCCAGGGCCAGGTGGAGGGAGAATCTGAAACGCAGCCTTCTACCTTTCAGAGTCAGTTTTTCTAAGATGAACTAATAAACAGGATCCCTCTGCGGGACTATTTTGAGGATTAAAGAAATTTGTTAGGGGCAAGTCCAGAAGGGAGCTGGGCAGCCAGGACATCTGATGTCATGGGTGGTTCTGAATAGTGTCCGGGATTTTATTCAGAATGGTAAAACGTTTCATCTAAAACGCAGGCTTTTGTTTGTAGTGTGAGTTAGATTTCCAATAACATGCAAAAAAGAAAAAAAGAATTTCATTGCCAAAAGAATAGATAAGGCACTGTAAAACAGCCACACGCTGAAGTGTTGGTTGACAGTGAAGAAGGATGAAGCTGCTGACAGTCACATGCACACACCTTAGGAACGGGAAGGAGGCCGAAAATTCCTGGCTAGTGAGACGTTTCCTTAAAAGTCCTCAGATCCCCCCTAAAAGATGAGGAAAGAAGATCCAGAGGCCACAGTCATCAAAAATGACCTCCATGGTGGAAAAATAGCGGGGTGTTGGAAGGCCTGAGTGTCACGAGATTCCCATCCCTCTGGTGAGTGGAAGGCATCGTTTCTTCCAGGACTGAAATGGACACCGTCATTTTATGTCTACTTCTCAAGGGAAATGTGTGGCTGCACTGAAACGGCAGGAAATCTGTGAAATCTTTTGCAAACACAAGTTATTCATGCTATTTTTAAACCTGAACTAGAAAACAGGTGTCTCGCCTATTGCCAGCCTTTAAGAGAATGATTAAAACAGTTGCTTTAAAATATGGAAACTTCAGGATTGATGAAAATGTCTCTTGGCATCCTTGGGACAGGATGCGGCCTGGCAGGCCCACCTTGTGCATTTGCTGTGGTGGGACCAGGTTTTAAAAATATGTCTATTTGTATAAAAGTATTAAAGTCAGGATGCTTTTTACAGAATGACCTTAAGTGTTACGATTTTTATCAAATATAACACAAGTGCCATTTTCTTTATTTTAAATAAATTTCCTGGCTATAGGCTTCCTCACATATTCTCAGCCTTCTGCAGAACCACAGACCTGGATGCAGCCAGGGCATAAAGCAGCCCCTGAGCCCACTGGAGGCTTATGCACCTGGGAACCCTGGTTTCCGAATTGTGTGACCTTTTTCTGCCTTATGTCATAATTAGAATTGTTATGAGACACATTTAATTCTTTACTGAGCATACAGGCAGCTAAGAAAAATAATCACAGTCCAGGTTTGTCAAATGGGCAGAGTCCCCGGCATCCACACAGCCAGCTGCTTCTCGTTCGTTCTTCAGCCCCCATGTGTGAGGACCTACAGCAATGCAGTGTCTCTGAGAAGGGCCAGGAGCTCTGAGGACAAACAGACACCACTCTGCTCCTTCAAGGCTTTCGTATAAAAATAAACTCGACTTTAAGACTTAGATGAATCAGGACCCAATGGGAGGTGGGGATAGTTGTGAAATTAGAGAGGGGTGTATCATGATTATAGACCCCACATTCCCATGCTAGGAATGGACTCAGTGCCAGCCTGGCGCTTCTCGCTGATGCCCACATGAGGTGCAGGAGTTAGTTCTACGGCCCCTGCTTCCCTATGGCTGCTGCCAGGTGGGGACTCTGAGACCTGCTGAGCCAGGAGAAACGTCCAGGCAGGAACTGAAACCTAGTGGCACGCCCGCTCTCTGTGGATTGAGCAGGCGAACCTGCTTCCCTGGGCATACACGGGATTCCCTGAGTAATTTTCACTGAGTGTCCGGTTCTGAGTGTTATCTGAGCACCACCAGTCTAGACACTGCCAATCAATATAATCTTCTTTCGGCCACTCACAAACGTGCTGACAGTTAAGCAGGTGTGTAAAAATAAACACATGGCATCCGCCTACAATAAGCACAGGTGTGTTCATGGGGCATGCTTCTGGGAGACGGGCAGCCTCTGTGAGGCTCTGAAGCAAGATTGTGGCCTCCATTTTCCTGCTCCTGGGATTCCACAGAAGTAGAATGGCCGGGGGCTTAGTTCCCTGTCTGCCTGATGAGGAGGCTTCCTGGGGGGCTGAGGTGCTGGCCAGGTACTGACCCAGGACACACAGACTCCAGCGGCCCAGACCTGCCCCTCCAGCCTCTCCAGCACCTCAAATGCTGGGCAAAAGGCCTAACTTCACTTCTGAGATCTGCTAGTGAATCCTGACACCATAAGGAATACGAAAATAAAATATCAGTCTTGGGCAGAGAAGAATCGCCCCATGGGCCCCCAAGCGTCAGGCCTCTCTCAGAAGCAGCTGCTGGTGAAGGACACGCCTGAGAGATGGCAGTGAAAGGTGTGTGGCCTGAGGAGGGAAGGGGGACACATACCAGCATCTGGGAGCTCAGGACAGACCCAGGGAGGAGAGTGAAGGGAAGGAACAGGAAGTAGAGGAACCGGTGAAGACAGACACCTTTCCTCATCACTGCCAGGGCATTTCCGTGACCAAGCTATTTTTCATACAAAGTTAGACAAAAATTTCCAAACAACAACAAAAAAATTGTACATGATTGCCTCCACGCTCACATTAACTTATGTAATCAGAGTCTTAGATGAGAATCTAGAGATTATCTAAATAAATTTCAACTTTTGCTGACAAAAACTGTGCCCAACTGACGTTCAGTGACTTGTTCATGCTGTGACAGTTATAAGAAACTCAGCCTCTGGATGGACCAAAGGTCTTCTTTTCATGTCATGGCCTAGCACAAAATACTTCTCATATATGGTTTTGAAACTTACTCTGTTTTGTAGAATAGAAATATTTGGTTTTGTTTGTGGTATGCCATAACTTTCCAGTAAATTATATAATATTTAAGTGATTTTACCTAAGAGAAATGATTAGTAGTTATCCTGTCAAAAAAAATAGCAATTTTATTTCAGGTAAATAAAGAAAAGGAATGTACTTTTGGAAGAGTAAATGAGTAAAGGTTGATAGGCGTTTTGATTTTATTGGAACCTTGTCTCATATTTCCATAAAGCTTTGTTCACAGGGCCAGCAGGAGGATTTGAAATGAGAAGAGAGAGCTGCAAGACACCTTAAATACAGAAGAGGCTTCGACGCTGCAGAAATCCCTGCTCTCCCATTGCAGAACAGCTGTGTCGCTGGGATTTCATGTAATTTCATGAGGAAATAACTTCACATTGCTTTCTCATTTTAATTGGCTCGGTTGTAAACAAACTGCCATGACCCTTTCTTTGAGACCATAAACTGGGGAATTTTTCATTATTGCTTTTACAACCTTTGGAAGTGGTTTGTACACATTTCAGGGGACAATTCTGGGTGTTGAAGTCTTTAGTTTCTAAAAAATCACTCATTCATTAAAATGTTAGACTCCAAACTCCTTTTTCCTCATAACAATTAAAAAGAAAAACAAAAGAGTACATTCCATTAAACATTAAAGAAAATGCATGAAGCCATTTGAAAGAAAACTGTAATTTTCCAACTCCCTGCAGTCCCTACAGGAGCATATCTTCAGGAGCACCTGGAAAATGCTCTGTAATGATGGTCTGCATTTCCCAAAACAGCTTCCAGCATTCCAGCGTCAAAGGATTTACTTTCCTCCACAATAAGTTCTGGGTTTATTAATACCCAAACTGCACTCGAGGGGAGAGTCTATAACTGAAACAGAAAAGGAAGAGCATTTAATAAATAAACATGAAAATATATATAGATCACCAGGTATCTGTGAATTCATATAATCATTGTGGTATTTTCATCTCATTAGTCTTAGCAAATTATAATGTGTATAAATATGCACTCATATAATGATAAACTCAGATACATTATTAATAATTAATTATTATTAAATATTGTTAAAATTCCATCTGAAAATCAATCTTATAAGAACATTTCAATAACCCGGAATTAAATAAACAAGTAACTCAAAACCTAGATTGTTGTTATATTCTGTTGGAAAATAACAAAATTAAAGATATCACATCAGATAACTATGGCAAGATCAACCAACCAAGCCTTGTCAAACGTTTATTTATCTCAATCTGAAATATTAAGAAACATATAGAAGCAAGGTTAGCCTTAGTATGAAATTGCAAGTAGTTCAAGAAATTTCTATTATCAGATACATAAGCCCTTCAATTCACTGCAACTGAGGAGGAAATTTGACTAAAACTTTTTACAGAAGAGCTTCAAGGAGTTGAATGCCTTTCACAAGGACATGGAGTGAACGAAGTTAGTTAGAGAATGGGATGTAGTTTGCGTATGATTCAATTTATACACACACATACCACAAGCCAAAAATAGGCACAACCAAAATGTTTGTTTTTAGAGATACAGCTTCAATAGATAAAATATGAAATTGAAGGAAAGAACCTTTTTTAAAGTTGAAACAAAAATATTCCTGTTAGAACCTTAGGATAATAATTCTCAACACAAGGTCACTGGACCATCTGCTACAGAGTAACACCAGGCAGTTGTCACAAACGCTGACCCGGGAACTGGCCAAGACTCTGAACCGTGAATTCATGGGCTGGCCAAGGAATGCACCTCCTCCATAGTTATTAAACTCATCAAAATTACACGTTCTGAGAATCCTTTTTTATTTGTACTTTTGAAAAATTTTAAAACTTTGTAATTTTTCTTACACTGATAACATTTTTTAACATAGGAGGAAAGTTGAAAAGAAATAATTCTAAGCCTGATGAAGAGTTTGAAGTTTGAAGAATACAGAGTGGAGGTGAAGGGCAGTTTCCCACAGGAGAGCTGGTGTCAGGGAGAGAAGGCGTTTCCTGAGTCCCTGCGGGAAGCAGGCTGGAGGCAGAGCCCGTTGGGGAGGCTCGTCCCCCAGTCAGGGAGAGGAGGGCAGGCAGGTGGGAGGCTCTGCAGATTGCAGGGAAAGTTCATCATTATGAATGTCATAAAATTTATTTTATGACAGATAAATAGATTTGTTTTTTTTATTTTTCATGCCAATTATGAGTGCTAAAGAATGACAAGTTTTCTTCAGCTTGGCACTTAGCGATATTCGTGACTAAAATCAGTAAGTCACATGCTTAGACGAGATATGAAAAAGACTCACAATTCCTTAATTAGTGAGTAGGTTGTTCTTTCTTTGAGACAAAGCTCTGGAAAGGAAAACTCTCCTTCCCAATGGCCCTAAATCAGCCTATTTGTTCCTCTCTGTCTGTCTGCGGCCTCTTCCCCTCCGGACCCTGGCACCTGCCCTCCAGGCTCCAGCCCACCAACTCTGCATTAGACACCATTGGTCCAAAGACCTGAGGGCCCAGGACACCCTCTGTTCTGCCTGTTCTCTATCCTGGATTTTGTCGACCTGAATAACAAACAGAGAAAGGGCCTCCAAATGAGAATAGCTTTTATTTGGGAATGGGCATTGCAGTGGGAACCCAAGTGCCATGGTGACCTGCCTGAACTCGGAGGGGTCAAGGATGACAAAGTATTTGAAGGGAGATGAGGAGGACCACATGAGTGTTTTGAGAGGATTTATTATTCTTGGCTACAAGGATCAATAACACGGGTGGCCCCAGTCCAAGCTGTACAAGCAGCTGCTGGCAGACGACCTCACAGAAATGATTTTGTGTGAGGTTGTGGTGGCCTTTGTGCACAGCTGTGGTTTCTTGCAGTCTTTTGTGGCAGTTCTTGTTGCCAGGCATTCATGTAGGAGACCCTCCCTTCAGGGCCAGCCCTGGCTCCATTTCTTCAGGGTTTTGACGTAAGCATCTCCGGCTTGATTCTGACAAATGTCGCAACTGGACACATCTCCCTCAGTGACCTCACAGTCCTCCTATTAAAACAAGCTGCCTAGAATTGATCAGACCATTTAATTCACACAAGCTCTATGTGGGTGACTAACAGGAACAGAGAAATATTGCTCAGAGACTTATTGTATTTTATTAACAATTGGGACTGCAAACCAAAGGATTCAAACCGCTTCGTGGTCTTCACTTTGGGCTGCAGGTGGGTCCAGCAGCCTGAAGCCTTGCACTGCAAACTGTGGCAGTGACAGACACAGACGCCTTTATGGCATCTCTAAACGCAGTTATCAATTGGCACGTTGCTTCAGAACACCAAAAAAGCAGAAAGTAAGTTAAAACCAGAACCCAAAGAAGTAAAGACAGTCCTGACATCAACCTCAGCAGAGAGAAAACAAAATTCCCTTTTCAGGTCCGGGGAATGCAGGCACCAGCAGTGAATGTCAGGATCTCCTCAAATCAAACTTGCTTCTCAAAGCCTGGACCCTCAGGGACAACACCCTGGGATTAAAAACAAATAGAAACAAAAAACACCTCTAACTCCAAACTATGGCAAGGAAACCTGCCTTATTCAAACCTTTGCATCACGGTTCTGGAAAATAATTTCCTCCAGGGTTTCTAGCCCCAGTGTGGACTTCAGGTGCATTTGCAGAGGCAAATCACAGAAGAAGTTTAGTGGAGAATTTTTCCTAAAGTGGCCCTGAACTTATTTCACCTAAATATACAGAACAGTGGCAAAAATCAGTCTACTCTTAAGCAAACTTGACTTAAATCTGAGCTCAAATAAATTCCACAGATAAACTTTCAGGAAAAACGAAGTAACCACCCCAAATCACGAGACACAAAAGGAGAAAGGTTGGGTGCAGCACGTCAACAGAATCCGAGCCACAGTGGTTCCAGCCACAGAAGCCCTCAGAGACTGTGAAGAGCCTGAGGCGGAAGGACTTTAAATAATGAAAGAACAGACTGTAGATGGACCAAGAGCAACTGTCTAAAAATGTGCAAAGTTGGAAATGAACCAAATTCAAAGTCTAGGAAAGAAAAGCATAACATTTAAATTTCAAAGCCTAATGTATGTATTAAAAATCAGATTAGACATAGTTGAGTAAAAATATAGTGAACCCCCAAAATAGATCCAATAAAAATTCAGAGAGAGCTAGGCACGAGAGAGAGATTAGGACACGCCTCTGACCCTCTGACTGCGTGAGAAGGTCAAATGTTTTTGTACAGATAGGAAATATTTTTCATTAATCTTACTTCTGGGCACAATATCTTTCTAATTTCTGTTTTTTTATGTATTTGCCATTATAAATTGGTCTTCTCATTGTATTTTCTATCTGGTTGCAGTTCACACATGTTGACTGTTGAACAACATGTGTTTGACCTGTGCAGATGCACTCATTACGCAGCATTTTAGTGGAATTTGCATTAAGGGAGCCTGCCCTGTGGCATCCCGGTCCACCTTCTCCGCCTCCTCCACCTCTGCCACCAGGGACAGCAAGATCAACTCTCTCTCCTCTTCCGCCTGCTCAGCCACCTCAACCTGAACACAAGGATGAACACCTGTATGACGGTCAATTTCTGCTTAGTGAATGGTGAAGATACTTTCCCTTCCTTGTTATTTCCTAACAGCATTTTACTTTCTCTATCTTACTTTATTGTAAGAATACAGTGTATGACACATGGCAGACACAGTATGCATTAATCAACTGTTTATGTTATTAGTGAGGCTTCCAGTCCACATTAGACTATTAGCAGTTATTTTCTGGAGAATCAAAGTTATATGCAGAGTTTTCACTGCTCAGGGATCAGTGCCCTTAAATTCCATATTGTTTACGGGTCAACTGAATATATACATATTTACCAGCCAGCCAATTGATTCTATTCTTTCTCGATTCTTCTAAGTTTTCTTATAGAAAACCATATCATACTCAATAGTAATAATTTTGCCTCCTCCTTAATTAGACCTTATTTCTTTCTGTGTTCTAATTGCAACAAAACCTCTAGACCAATGTTCTAGAAACCTCTAGGTTTCTAGAACAAAACCTCTAGGTTTCTAGAACAAAACCCCTAGACGAGCGTTAGAGGAAGTTGACAGAATGGTAATCCATGCAGTGTCGGTTTTTAATGGGTAGTCCTCTATCCCCCAAGCCATCCTCCTCTGCTCCCTCCCGGATCCCCTAGGAGAGACTTGAGAACACACTGAAGCCAGCAGTTCCTGGTCCATCATCTTCAAGCAGACTTTCGACTTCCCAGTGTGTGAGACTGACTGGACACACGACACCCTCACAGCCTCTCTTCTCCAGTGGTTCTGACTTTGTATATCATCTTTGTTGCCTGGCAAACTTTAATAATATTCTCTAAATTTTTATTCATGAATTTTAGATTTATGTATAAAAATTCTACCTGACAAATGGCAAAATTGGCACGCAAACACATTTCATCACGTTTTGTTTTCTCCTTTATATCATCACCCATTTGTCTGTATTTTATGGCTCTGCTTTGTAGCGAGTGTGTTCAGTTATCGGCCGCAATCACCATAGGTGCTCAGCTGCCATCTGTGTGTGAGTGAATCGGCCTCAGGCCCCTGCGTGATTTCTCAGTCTCTCGCCATCTTAGCTCTCCTGATTTGCTGGTTACTTTAACTTTGTTGATGATTTTTCAAGAGGCTTTCTTGGTTTCTTCATTTAATTCTTCAGGTTTGAGACTGTCTTCTCTGCTTTTATTTCCTAAATGACAAATCCGTCAGGTGTAAACCTACTGACTCACGTTTCTTTTTCTAAAAGCCTTCAGGACAAAGCTCAACTGTTACTCTTCCTTTACAGAAAAGTTTGGCACAAGTGCGATTATCCCTCTAGTACAGGAATGACTGGGGTGCTGGGATTTTGTCTGCCTGGTTCCCAGAAGGACCTTTTATCTTGAAGTCTAAGTTCATTACTTTTCCTGGGACAGTCAGAACATCGATTAAGAGTATACTGGACCCTCCTTCTCCATATGTATCATTTTCTGATCACACTGATTTCCTCATCATTTCCCTTTTTGACTGCTTGGTTTTCCCAGATCTCACCTCCACATCTTTGATTGCAGAAATTTTCCTTAAGGACCAATTCTGAAGAACCACAGCAAGCAATCATAGTGTGACCTTTCTTCTAATGTAAATTTGTACAGGTCTGAAGTTTTTAAATTCCTTCCCTTTGATTTTTATTTTGTTGCTTTCTAGTTTTTGTTTCCTGTGTTAGAGGCGTGCGGCACAGGCTCTGCCGTTTTCTCAGGAGCGGGCAGGTGTGGAGGTGTGGGGGTGGCTTCCACGCTGTTCAGATGAGTCCGCCGGGAGCTCCAGAAGCAGCGAGTACGTGCTTTCTACAGGTGGCTGTGTCGTCTGCAGGGAAGTCTCATTTTATGCTTGCTTTCTGGTTATGGTTTGGCTTTATTGTGCTTTTCTGCACCAATATCGTTAAGCTCCAATGTTTCCCAGATGCCGCTCTCTGCCCCACCCCTCCTCTGGATTGCTCCATGGGGACACAGGGGCAGTGAGGTTTCCCCTCTGGGTCCCACTCACCTGAAACTCAGGCAACAGAACCGCATGGTTAGGGGCACTTTCACAGCCAGAGAAGCCTCTAGTTCTCTCTGTTCTGGAGAAAACACCAGCACTGGCCTTTCACTCTGTGAACACGTTCAACGTTTGTTTCTGCTCTTGGCATCTTCCTTTGGTTTGGTCTAAACTTCGCGGCATTTGTCAGCTGTTCTTGAGTTAGAATATACATAGACTTGTCCATGTCTTGTAATTCCGTTAAATGGTGGTTTTGCTACGTTTGTTCCTGCGTCGTGAAGGGACAGTGGGGAGGATGGTAGCAGAGACTTCACCCCCTGCTGCGTTCTCAGCCAAATCTCTGGCTCCCACCCCCAGCAGGCTGTTCGGCTTCTGGCCCAGATAGGCAATGGGTCTTCTGCAGGATTTTAAACAAGCGTTGACGTGGTTTGACTGTGTCCTCACCAAAATATCATCTTGAATTGTAGCTCCCACAATCCTCATGTGTTGTGGGAGGGACATGGTGGGAGGTTACTGAGTCATGGGGGTGGTTACCTCCATGCTGTTCTCATGATAGGGAGTGAGTTCTCACAGGATCTCATGGTTTTATAAGGGACTTTTCCCGCTTAGCTCTGCACTTCTCTCTCCTGCTGCCATGTGAAGAAGGACCTGTTTGCTTCCCCTTCTGCCATAGTTATAAATTTCCTGAGGCCTCCTAGCCCTGTGGAACTATAAGCCAATTAAATCTCTTCCCTTTATAAATTACTCAGTCTTGGGTATGTCTTTATTAGCTGCATGAGAACAGACTAATACAAGCATTTATAAAGGATATTACATATTTGTATAAAGTGATTTTTCCTGAGTCTTTTAACAACGCTGCTCACACTCCCTGTTTGAGATGGCATGTTCTGCAGTGCGCAGAGCCCACATCTCCCAGGTGGGACGCTGGCCTCTCTGTCTGCCCTCCTAATGACACCTTCCTCCTCCACACTCCCTCCCTTCTAACCCATTCACTTCCATGTTCCCCAGCTCTTGGGAAATCCAAGCCCACAGTGATGAAATGGGACTAAGGGGTCTTTCTGCTCAGTGAGGTAACACAGGGCCCAGGTTCAAGGTTTCTGGAATTACTGTGCTCTGTTTACAAGCATATCCCTTTCCAGGGTGTAATTATTTAGCAAATTCCACAGCCTTAAAGCAATGGTTATTATCGTTGAAGCAAGTTTTTACAAGGCTGACAACAGAATTGCTCCAGGATGCGAGTAAGATACACTTGTTTGTCATTTGAAATTTTTTTGCCAACATTTCAGGCTCTACCTAGAAATATGAGCATTTGACGCCTTAGAGATCCTAAATAATTTTAATAATTTAAACTTTTATTCATATTAAACATAGTGTATATTAAACATAGATTAAGATTTGTTTTAAACTTGTACTGTGTTTTCTAATCTCAGGAATTAAAAGATGAAATTAATGGTTTTTAAGTAAGTTATGGACCGAGGGCATCAATTTGCCATGAAGCCTGCCATGTCACACTCATTCAGGAAAAGGCAGCCATGGAGAGTAAAGGAGAGTGGCAGAAATCCTGAGCCTGTAACTCACTTTCTTGAAACAGTCTCCAAGATAAATTCCATTAAACGCGTTCTTTAAAGACAGTGTTTCACAGCCCGCCACTTCTCTTTGGTTTTCCTTCTTTATTTCATCACTAACCCTGGATCCCTCTCATCCACCAGAGAAGTGTCTGCAGGAGACTCCAGATCTCCTGTGGCTGCCAAAACCCGTGTCCACAGAAAGGCGCTCCCAAATGAGTGGCAGTCCCAGTGGGGAAGGGCCACATGTGTGATGGACAGCGTAACTTCCTCCTGGGCCTTCAGGATTCCTCTGCATGTGGAGGTGCGAGGGCAGGTTCCCGTGTGGTCTCTGTGTGTGGAGGTGCTGGGTGCAGGTTTCCGGGTGTTCTCTGCCTGTGGAGGTGCTGAGAGCAGGTTCCTGGGTGGTCTCTGCATGTGGAGGTGCTGAGGG